>JAVJIF010014384.1:0-144711 GCA_038442645.1 Agave tequilana | reverse complement strand
AAACCCAGCCACAATCTAATTTCTCTCTTACCTTGTCAAATTAGTTAAACAAGCTTATTGAACAAGTCAAATACTCTTCACTAATTAATATGACATTCATGCACTTTAACAAAAAGAGTAAACATCTAATGTAGGATTAAGAATGAGAACAAGTCAAACTAGCTTTATATAATACGTATCATTTATTGCTAACCATGCTACAACACAAGGAAACATTGCAGAAATTTAAAACAAATAAAATTCAGTATGATATTTTAAAGACAGAAAAAGGTGGCTATTAATCCATTAATATATTTATTTATTACGTTTCCAAAATGTTTGGGTTATTATCAAGTCGCAATCCTTCACCTAATTTCTTGCCACAACTTCCTTTGTTTTTTTTGTGTGTGTGTGATCACCAACTTTTCGACGTGGGTCCCTTTCGGGAGTTTTCGCAGTCATCGTCATCTCACACGTCAGCGCCACTGCCAGATCACGCACACAAACAAGAACGGTCTAGTGGTGGACCACCTCCCCCGGCCCCTCTCAATCGCCGTAGATCACACCTATCGCGGAGAGACGCTGGTACAAAATACGTGATTAACGGTGATTAAAAAATGACTTTAAATGAGTCTTTACAATGTCTATTTTGACATCGTTAAAAGTCTTAGATACATGACGACGGTTAAAACTGTCGTCATAGCGTTGGTCTCATTTAAAACCGACATTATTCCTGAACTTTTAACGTTGGTTCTCGCGTTAAAATGTGGGTTTTAACGTCAGTTCATTTTAGAACCGACGTTGAAACCTAATTTCTTTATAAAAAAAATTATCGGTTTCCATGAACATTTATGTCAGAGAGTCCATTGCGAACCCCATTCCTTGGCTGCCGTTCGCTTCCAAGCTCTCCATCACTGCTATTATCAGTTGCCGATACGGTCTGACGATGAGATCGTTCTCAAGACTTGGCTGAATTCGTCACTTCAAGCATAGCTCTCGATCTGAAGCAAAATGTCAAACTCCAGCAAAATTAAAAATTCACAAATACCTAAATTGAAGCAAAATTCCAGCAAGCATCCCCAAAATTGAAGCAAAATTCCAGTAGGATTGAAAAAATTCCAGCAAGTATCTCCAAAATTGAAGCAAAATTCAAGTCCATTGTTTTTGAACCGCCATTATTTATAGAGATTTAATAGCGGTTCTTTAAGAACCACCATTAAATCCATCCTTTTAATTGCGGTTCTTTAACCGTTAAATTTTCATAATTATTTACAAAATTGTCACATCGTGTTTTTTACATTTTACATCGTTTAAATGAAAACAAATGTGTGACATTTAATCTATAAATTGTAGCAGTGAGAGAGAGAGAGAGAGAGAAACGACAACCCAAGATTGCTTTAAAAAGAATATATGAGAGAGAGAGAGAGAGAGAGAGAGAGAGGACACAACCGAAGGTTGCTTTAAAAAGAATATGTGTGCGTGTATACGAGAGAGAGAGAGAGAGAGAGAGAGAGAGAGAGAGAGAGAGAGAGAGAGAGAGAGAGGATGAAGAGGATGACCCCCCCTTCCCTTCTCTCAGTCACTGCAACTGCATGCATGTCACAGTTGCACTGATAGCTTAACTTCCCTATTTGGAATTTGCAACCTTTCCATATGAGTCTCTTTTCAGCATTTGATGCTAATGACAAGCACTATCCAACTTTTTTGTTTTCGGGATTAATTGCCCCCCGACACTTGTCTTACGATTAGTGACCTCTGAGTGCAGGGGACCACACTGTGGCGCGCTTAATTACGGGCACAAAGCATCTTGGTGGTGTGATGGAGCCATTAGGATTACCACTAACACACTAATTAAGAGATTGGATTAGGAGCAGGGATTAGGGGAGGAATATTGTTGGTGGGTGAATATGACTTTTCATGCATCCTTCAATATTTCCACTTGTCGTGCTCTCACTCGGCTAGTATGAGTGTTTGCTGCATACATAAGAGCGGCCAATCCCGTCACACGTGCAGGTCCTACAAATTGGCCACGCGTCCGTTTTGACCATCGGCATTAGTTATCCTCTGAATGCCCAACTAACCTAACTCGCGTGCTGGAATAAACTTAAACAACAACAACAACAACAATAATATATTATTATTATTATTATTAATGAGCAAGATGAATTATTAAATTGGAAAATCCTTTTGAGATAAAATAAAATAATGCTTACGTGGAACAAGAAGTCTTTTTTGGCACAACGAACTCTGTTGTCCTCTTCGAGACGAGTCCGCCCCCATGATTTTGGCACACGGACGGCACACCGACAATCAGACGCCTCCACGTACCCATTGAGTGTGCCGCCCCAACTCTGATGACCACGTGTAAGGCACTGATCAACTCTCCTCTAATCACGATGTCCGAATAATTGGCCCGCCCAAGATCTCGACACGTGTCGGCCTTCCCCCCGGGAGATGACGCCATCGTTGCTGCCGTCATTTCCCAATCCTATCCCCAGTCCCTCCAATGAGCAGCAGCCGTGAGTTCCCACTCTACCCCCAAACAAACTCATTAATTACATCCAACTCACCAATTTTTGTCACAAGCCGACAAATTTCTCCAACCATAAACCGCCCGCCTCCCTCCTCTGCTAAAAATTTCAAAACCCCTCTCCTCTCTCCTCCCTTCTCTCTTCTCCCCCATTCCATTCACCAAGCAAAAGAAAAGATAAATTTGTGAACTGTGGAACTCAAGAGCTCAAACAATCCCCGATGTCGAACCCGACCACCTCGCTCCCGCCGGGCTTCCGGTTCCACCCCACCGACGAGGAGCTCATCCTGCACTACCTCCGCAACCGGGCCGCCTCCGCGCCCTGCCCGGTGTCCATCATCGCCGAGGTCGACATCTACAAGTTCGACCCATGGGATCTTCCTGGTAATTAGTCTCACAGCGGATTCTCCTTATGCGCATATGCCACATATTGTAACAAGTTCTAACATGTGTTAATTTAATTTTCTTTAGCCAAGGCGATGTTCGGAGACAGAGAGTGGTACTTCTTCAGCCCGAGGGATCGAAAGTATCCCAACGGAGTCCGGCCCAACAGGGCAGCCGGTTCCGGGTACTGGAAGGCGACAGGAACCGACAAGCCGATCCGTAGAGGGAATGAGAACATTGGGGTGAAGAAGGCCTTGTGTTCTACAAGGGGAGGCCACCAAAGGGTCTGAAGACTAATTGGATCATGCATGAGTACAGGCTTGCTGAGGCTGGTAACAGTAACAGCTACAAGCCTTTGAAGCTCAGGGACCATTCTATGAGGGTAAGAATGAGATTGAACAAATCAGCACTTGATCTTTGATGATTACTTCTTTTTCTATTTCTTTATTGTTTTAACTTAACCATGATTAAGCGCACTAGGAGGATGGTTAATGACCAAGTAACCCTTTTCTATTTCTTTTTTAATGTCTGTACTTGTTTCGATAAGAAAGAGATGTTGATAGCATGTAATCAATACTTAGTGATTTAAGCAGATTTAAACAGGTGTTTTTGAGTCCAATAACTTTTTTTTCTTCCCTTTCTCTAAAAAAAAAAAAAACTTTTAGCATCTGTGTAGTCCATTTCATGATGTTTGCTGCCAGCATCTCTTATTCCTACTCTTGACAGGATGAAGTAGACCGGTGATGTTTCCACTGTGATTAAAACTGCCTCATCTTGTCTTTGCAAATTATTTTTTTACAAAATTATTGAATATGCACTAAATACATATACAGTGTTTTCAAACTAATTAATCAAGGTATATTTTCACGCAAGCATGAGAAAATTTTCAAGTGCTTCATATATGTATTTCTAATCATGCTGTCCAACTTGCAGTTGGATGACTGGGTCCTCTGTCGGATCTACAAGAAGAGCAACCACCTCTCCACAGTTCCCCTTCTAACAGATCAAGAACAAGATGATTCCAGCACCGAAGATGCCTACCTTCCATCCTTACAGAACATCACACAAGAAAACACAGCCAAGCTCCCAAAATCATCCTCCATCTCCGATCTCTTTGAAGATTACGCCGCACTCTCCCACTTGTTCGACACTCAGCCCGAGTTCAATTCTCTTTTGGCTAACCCGAGCTCGAACCAGCTGTTCACCAATGGAAACAACGACGACAATGGCAGCAACTATCTAGTTTCCCCTTCGGTGCAAGAGCATGACAGCCCTTCGAAGCGCCAGAGAATCACAACGGAGGGGTACCCCGAAACTTCAAAGAGGCAAAATGACCCATGTCTAGTTGCCAACTTCTCCTCCAGCCAGTTTGATGCTTCGCAGTACAGCTTCTTCAATCAGCAATTGAACTCTCATTTCGGATTGCACTGAGTTCAAATATACCATGCAGCCTTAGATTAATTGATACCAAGGAAGATAATTGAAGGGTATCAAAGAAAGAGAATGGAAGTTTAAACGTCTATGCCCATTTGGTTATTTGAGGCCTGGATATATTTTTGGACAGGTAGAAAGTTTGTAGGGTTTGTATCCATTAAAGGACCTTTTATAAATGTGGTCAAAAAGAACATCACATATAGATGGGAATTGAAAGATATTGGGAGGATAGAGAGAGAGAGTGAGTGAGAATTGCTGAAGGAAATTCTTTGGCAAAGGTGTGGGCTGTAGATACCAATGTTGTTTGTGATACATGCATGACTTTTTCCTCTTCTATATTTTTAATAAAATGTTAGATGTTTTATTGTAATTTCATTCATTCTCATTTTTCATGTTTTTTTTATTTTTCAGAACTTCATTCATTTTCTCAGTGCAAATCAATGGTGTGGGGGGCTGATGTTTTGTCCGGGGCTGGCCCTGCGTTCAAGAGTACTATGATTGTACTAGAATGGAGGAGGCCGAGGGCGATCCTTATCCAGAACAAGCTAATAATTGGGCTCACATTGGAGCCCTTTGGGAGACAGGGATGGGTTCACAAACCCTGAAGAGAATTAGGAATACGATACATGATTTAAATTTCGATATTGATCAGGTTACTTCAATATCGATCGTCAATATCCACAATATCAGCTGTATCAACAATATCCGTTCAGATATTAGTCAATATTATAAAGTTAATATCGTACCGAGGACCTCAAACACTAATACGACCAATATTTGACAGCACAGGTGTTGGTTATGCCAATTAATCGACGCCTCACTCCTTCAGTAAAAGAAAGCTGCTTTCATTGCCTTCACACTAGAAGATATACCATTAGTGCAATACATGTTTGATTAATGACTGAAATATCAAACACCACTAGCTATCAAGGCCCTTGTTTTGTTGCACTAAGAGAGTAAATGGGCATGAAAGCAAGGCACAGAAAAAATGTATGGATGAGCTAGACTTTACTAAATGTGGATCTGATGTGAACTAACATATTAATGCTTTATTGATATTTAACTGCCAACTATACCTTGACCTTATGCATAGTTATCATATTGGAGCCATGATCTAGTCACTATGTGTCTTTATCCCCTTCTAACTTTCTTCTTAATATAATTATTTCTTGACAAAGAAGAAAAAGATGCATAGTGCGTCATGCCAGTTCATTTGATTAGGCTTTAACCATAGGTTATTGTATGCATTATTATTATATTAATTATTCAACTCTGATTAAATAACAATTGTTGCAGCTAAGGAAACACATATGAAGAGTCTCTCCATATGACAAGAGTCATCTTTGAACATAACACAATCTTAATATTCTGCATTAGGATATTTAATTAACAAATTAGCGGTGTGCAAAAACTTTGGATTGAATGATGCAGAGATTTAATTATTAAATGACATGGCTATATAGATCTGATGTGAAACGGTGATGTGTGTACGGAAATCAGCAATAAAATACTCAATTAATGCTTCACCAACATGAAACAATCGTTGGTAGAAAATGACTAAAACTAATAAAGAAACGAATGTACAAAATAACACGCATAAGTTAATCCAATTTAAATCAAAAATCAATTAAAAGATAATAATTAATGCAGGCAAAGATTCTATAATCAATATCAAAGATACTATATTAAAAACAAGCAGAATCACACAATCACACTAAAAATGGACAATAAATCAAGATAGATAATAATTAGAGATGTATATCCAATTTGTAAATACTTTACAGTGGATTGAAATTGTACTTTTGAAAACTCTGTAAATTGTATCTGAACCTGTTTAGAATTATTGTATTTGTGTAGTGTTCTTCTTCACGAACTCAACGCTTCGAACCGTGCTTGATTTGGATTGGGGATGAGAGAGACACGGTTTGAAAACAAACCTTGAACATTTTAACGAGTTTGTTTTCAGTGTAGCAACGGTAGTAACAACTACTGTGGAGGATACAGTAGCAAGGAAGAAAATAAGAGGAGAAAGAATAATTTTCTAGGCTTTTCTTTTTTCTTTAAGGGAAAAGATAAGAATTTGTGTAGAGAAGGAACTTTAGAACTAGGGTTTGAGATTAGAAAGAGGAGAGGCGTACTCTCAGCACTCAGAGACGCACACAACGGGGTAGAGAAAGGGGATAGATTAGTTAGGACTTCACATTTTAAATATAATTTCTCTAAGGCTTTCCACTAAAGAGAAAAATTAGGAAAGATCATCGCTTACACATAATTTGAGGAATTTTCATAACTTCATTGATTATTCATTAAAATTTAGTACATTAGGGGTCTTTTAATAGACCAAACAAAACCATACTTCTAGTTGCAATCGAAATAGAAATATTAACCCAAAAAGAGATAAAAAAAATAAAGAGAAAATTTACATGAAAAAGAAACTACTAATCCTACTATAATTCTGATTGCTAAAAATCAAAAGTACAAGAAATAAAAACTAGTAATCCTAATACTAGTAGAACTATTGGATTCATGTTGCGTTGACACGTCTTTTTCAATGATGATAGATACACCATGATCTTGGTGTTTTGATTTCCACGTCAAGATCCTTATCTGATAGATAACCTTTCACTGGTCATAAGACTCATTAACCAATAATTAACCAATAATAATGGAATACATCTGGTCAAGGTTGATGTATATAGCAGTAAGAAGACTGTCGCTCTCTTATTGGTATTAAACTAACAAGAATGTACTAGTATTTTATCCATTTAGATATTGGAAATGAACTATTCAGCAGACCAGGTATCTGTTCGCTAACTAGTATTCTGATTGGATATGCTATCGATTCGGTAGCTCTTTCATGCAATCTAGTCTAAATCAAACCATGCCTCCAGTAGTAGCTATACATAATACACACACACACACACACAGAGGTAATTAATACAGTACAATACCTGGCTGAGCCTGAGTTAAGAATGGCACTGGATTCTTGACAAAATGTATTTAATATTGATGAAACCATCTTGAAGTATGTTTTGATGCACTAAGATGGTTTACATTAATTCTTACATATCAATTTTCATAATTTCATAAAGTTTTACTAATATATAAAAAAGTAATTATTGTCTGAATCGAAACTACCCATTAACCTGACACTGAAACCTAAAATCAATTATAATGGATGGGGGTTTGCATCCCCCTTGAGCTTACTTTGGTTCAGACTGCCCTACAGGTAAATTAACTATGATGCTACTCTATTCATTAGTTTCCCTTAATCATTAACAAGTCTCAATTATGGAAGCAAACAAGAGAAAAGCAAAGTGAGATATATGTCAAACCAAGATATATAATGAGGATTCTATGAGAATAAAGATAATGCCATTCTTGGTAGTTAAACTCTCAAGCATATCCTGATTGGCATAAAGAGTTTCTCCCACACTGGACACTATAATCTAGCTCTTTATGTGTCCTTATCTCTGGAAGGTCATCTATCTAGACTTTTGTCCTAATATAAATAATTTCTCTACTCATTAAAAGCCAAAGATGGTTGCTTTGCGTGAAGCAAAGTGATTTGACCTTATCATAACACAATATTCAATTCAACTCTGTGTATGGTTGCATCTGAGGAAACAAAGGTGAAGAGTCTCAAGAGATGACAGCTCATGTATAAAGCTAAAAGAAATCAATGGTCTTAGGTCCTACATGTATAAGATAAGTGTAGCATATATTCCCACATGATGAATTTTTATATAGAGTCCTCAAAAGTTAACCTCATGACATAGTTGTCTAACAAAAAGACAGATCTGATGCTGCAGTGGGTATTAAATAATTAAACCAGTGAAGAAAGTGTAAACTGCACAACAAATTTAACAGTAGTTTGTGAAATTAACAGCTCAAAACTAAGTTATAAATAAAGCCTGTACTTTCTCCACGTTCAGCATTGAGTTTTTACTTAATGGAAACAATTGATGGAAGTTCAAATGTTGACTCACTTGTGAATTGAAGTTTATTTGGACTGTAAAATTTGACTTTTTTCCTTAATTTGGTCATATATTTCAGATCCTTCCTTTTTGCAATCCCTGCAAAGGAAAAAAATATAAATATGTATTACTGACATGTAGCTTAATAGAATACTTTGTGAATTTCTTGGACATATGTACAATTCTTGCCACATAAATAGGATTCTTTGCTCACAAATGTAAGTACCAAAAGAACTGCAAATTGAAAATGAAAATTTTTGTTGGGCTTGGAACCAAGGAACTGGAAATTATGATTAAACTGTAAACTGCAGATGACTTTTAAAAGGATGACAAGTCCAATTTACAAAGTTGAGGTAATTATTTCTGTTCTGTCTCTCAAAATCGAATATGGTATACTTACACAAAAAACTGCATTTAATTTCTCAACCATATGAAATATAATATAATAAGCTATAGATTTCTTATGTTTGAAAATGTAAAATATGCAAGTTTAATGGTCAAGTAACATGGTTTGATATATAATTAACTGAAATGACCATTGAAAGGAATCCTACTAGGAAGTTTTCTTCAAAGGAAATTTCATATTGGAAATCTCTTCCCAGAATCAAACTGAATTTCCATAATGAACAAGGACAAAGAGCCCCATTCTTGTATTTTGTTGACAAATTAATGTAGGGGTCTCTAGATATGCCAAAATCCTATATTATAATCAGAAAACAGGGCCAGAAGTAAAGATTCAATAAATTATACTTATCATGAATATAATCAGAACTGAAAATTTTCAAATGGAAAACATTGCAGTTGAACTGGAATATATAACAAATGAAGAAATAAAGAAAATATTACTATATAACGAGATGATTATCTATTAACGATGTAAAAACCCTGAGTATTGCTATCAAGTACTGGGATATTAAGCTATCATTCATATCCTGGTGTCTTAACCTGCCTCAGATATAAAATTACCTAAAATATAAGCTATCATTGTAATTATCCTCATAGATATACATGAGTCTGAGTTGAAGATGCATACAATATTTTTACAATAGCTAAATCGTCAAACAATGGTGTTTTTTTTGGGTCTATATGGTCCCTTTCATGGAAAAAAAATAACAATATAAAACATAGGAAAATACGTGTGCACTCACAATATAGTCTGTCTTGAAGGGATAATCAATCAAGGCGATGATAAGGATGAATGCTAAAATAACATATATTTCTCCATCGTTCTAAGTATATTCCTCATTGACCTTAACCCTGTTTCCCCATGGGCAGCAATCGCATTGCACTGTTGTCGAGATCCTGGAAGCACTCCATTGTTTAATATAACTTAACAAAGAAGAAAAGTAATCCTCTCGTGTACTAGACGAAAGCTTTGAAGTCACAACCTAATAGCTCTTTGATTGAGAGTTGGTACACTCATTAGTCTAAACAACTTTGAATGCAGATACATGGTTACAGGTAAAGAAACATAGCTGCAGAGCCCTACCAACTGACAGAAGACATCCCTGAAGATAATATTTGTTATTCCAAGATCTGCATGCCTTTACCGAACCTTCATTAAAAATTTCTATGCCTTGATTAAGAGTGCCGCTTACATCTATAATTAAAGACAAATTTCAAATAAACTTCTATTAAAGCTTAGGAATGATATGGCCACGTCTCGTGCGCAAGCATCATCATAAACCTTAGAAATTCAACAGAATTGAGTTTCTGGCTCCGTTGAGGGTGACTTGTGATGTAAACGGGATGGATTGCAATCACCTTAAATCAATAAAAAGAAGACTAGGGTTTTAGAAAAGTGGAGATAAGAAAAGATTAGAGTTTGGGGGAAAAGAAATAAGAAAATGATAAATTCGGCCCCTTGCACCACAGACTTCAGACCCCAATCTCAAAAACTCAAGACTCAAAAATTTAACTTAATTTTTCTCATTCATTGACTATCAATAATAGAAGTCTGGGGCCTATTACAAAAGTCAGCTTTCAGAAATAGCCGATATGGCACTAAATTTTCAAAAAAAAGAAAACCACTAAACTTAAAACAATAAAGAAAAATACTAGAATCAAATAATGCAGCATGTGATGTCTCATCATTTTTCCTCCGGGGTGGGGAAAACTCGACCTTGTCGAGTGTAGAATCTTCACACGAAGCAACTCAATCGGGTTATGGTGTTGTTCTGAAAATCGTCGGTCGTCATCAAGTCCGAACCATGGCGGTGGATGTGTGACTGGCCTCCTTGACGAATCAGGTACAATTGATGGTAGATCTGAAAAGACACATGCAGCCGAAAGATTCAAATCCGCTCCACTGAATACTAAACTGACTCCAGAGTTCCACGAGAAATTCAATTCATCAGTAATGGAAGTAATCCTCCTCAGAGCTATAGAAGGATATATACGTTGAGCGAGCAATTGACTCACAATTTCAAGAGGGGACCTCTCAGAGTGAATTGTAACCATCACCATATTTTAACTGTAAATTTCTGCAAAATACTATGTAAATAGACATTAAATTTATAGTTATCACTGTAAATTGTTATCTGTTTATGGGCCTCATTATGAATTCTAGGCAAGTGCACTACAACAAACTCAGTAGGTAAAAATCCTAGGACAAAGAGATATATGAGTTTCTTAGGAGTTTATACATCGAATACCGTTAAGGGTATAACATCACTAAGACTAACAGAAATATAATGAAAGTCAGAAAATTACTCTACATGTTCACTAAAAGAAGAAACACTAGGAGTAACTTGATAAAGCATAGCAAAAAAATTTACTACCTCACTAGAAGTGAAAAATTAGGAGCAACTACATAATCTCACAATCTGTACGAGAGAACTCAGATGGCTTACTAGATGTAATGACACTAGTATCTACTGTCTCAAGCTCAGTTCCAATCTATATCATAAGTATGATAAGTGAATACTTAGCAATCTGTTAGACTCCACTAATACATACTTGATCACTAGTATCTGTGGGAGAGAGGAGATAGAAGAGATAGAGGAGATGGAAGAAGGTAGCACAGAGATCGGACGACAAAGGAGCGAGAAACGACGAATGGAGCAGGCCAGAAGTGCTCCCGGTTGACCTCCCGGTCGATCGGTGGAGGAGCTCGGCCGACCGGCCCGGTTGATCGGCGTGCACGAGCGTGCACAAGAAGGAGCAGTCGATCGGCCCGGGTCGACCGACTGAAGTGGTCTCGCTCTCGTGGGTTGGCGCGGTCGACCGGGCCGGTCAACCGTGGCATGGGTTGGTCGACCGACCGGTCGACCGACAGGCGCGGCTGAACTTTTCTTTTAGGATTCAAATTCCTTTTCTGGATGGAATTGAATCCAACCTGGGTTTCCATAAATTCAGGAACTCTGTGGCTATAAATAGAGGCTAGAGGCCTCATGTATTGTATCCTGAAGAATCCCTTACCTCCCTCAAGTTTCTCTCTTGTAATAGTTGTATTGATTATTGAATCAATAAGATCTCTCTCTCCCTTGCCCCGAGGACATAGGCACGTTCCGAACCTCGTTAAATTTGTGCGTTGATTATTTTTTCTTCTATTGGTGGTTGTTCCTGCTGCGTTGATTATTTCTCCGGCTGAATCGAGTCTCCGCCAGGAGGGTGGATTCCTCAAAGAGGTGGTTGTTGTTGTGTCTCTTCTTCCGCGAACCGCTGCGCAGAACGAGTGGTGTCAGGGGCACAACAAGTGGTATCAGAGCATCCCAGATTCGACGTGGGATTATCTGTTGATTGAAGGGCATCTGTTGCTGATTGGCGGAGATCGTGTGTCGATCTCGGATCAGAGTTGGGACTGTTTGTGGGATCGTGTGTCGATCTCAGAACAGCGTGTGAAGATTGCTCAAGGAATCAAGTTGGTGGAGTAGATTACTTCGGAAACTCTTCGAAGGTTTCGCGTGGAGGTAAAGATCCTGTCTTTATCTAGTTTATTTTGGGCGTGTTTGTTTCGCCGCAAAACGCCGCAAAACGCAAATCGTAAAACTTCTTTTCCATTTTCCGTTGTTTGTTTTGCTGAAAAACAAGTTGCAAAATGCAACTCTTCTTTTCCCACTTGCAGTTGTTACAGTTAAATTTGTGGTCATGTAAATCTCATTTTTACACTCATATTTTCTCACTTGCAGTTGCTACAGTTAATTTTGTAGTCATGTAACTTTCACTTATAGTACACTTACAGTTCAAAACAGTTACTTGATAATCAATATATAATTTAATATTATTAAATATTTAATATTTTAAATAGTATTCAATTTCTTATTTAATTATTTAATTATTTTATATTTTTAATCTTTAATTTTTTTATTGTTTTTAATCTTGTTTTAATATTTAATATTTTACTAATTTAATTTAATATTTTATTTAGTACTTTATTATTTTTTAATACTTATTCCATTTTTATTATTTTATTTAGAGTTAATATTTTATTAATATAACAATATTATACTTTAATATAAAATTACTATATATTTAATTATTTTTTTAATATAAAAAATTACTTTATTAATATCATAATATATTTTATTATTATATTAATATTTTATTATGTTAATATTGTAATAATAATTCAGTATAGTAATACTATAATGATAATTTATTATTAAATTATAATTATATTTTACTTTGTTAATTTTATATTTCTATAATATACAATAATAATATTATAATAAATTTATATTATAATAATTTTCAAGTATTTTTAATATTATAAATATTATAACTATATTTTATTATTGTTGTACGTTTTTTTAGTATTTATATTTTATTAGTATTCTTAAAATTTTATTAATGTTCTTTAGATTTTCTTAAATTTTATATTATTTATTTAGTTAATATTTTAGTAATATTTTACTATTTATACTAATATTTTATTAATATTATTGTTATAAATAAAATATTAAGATTATTAATTTTTTATCTCAAATTTATTAATACAATTTAATTTGCAATAGTAGATTTAATTTAATAGTATTTATAATATTTAAATCACTGCTACAGTTAATTTTGTGGTCAACTTTTCCATTTACACTTTTACATTACCACCAAACACCGTAAAACACAACATACTTTACCATTTACACTTTCACTTTATCAACCAAACACCGTAAAACACAATATACTTTTTCATTTACACTTCACTTTATCAACCAAACACCGTAAAACACAATATATTTTCTCTGTTACAGTTCACTTTTTCCATTCTCATTTTATGACTTACGACTTGCGACGTTTTGCAACGAAACAAACAGGCCCTTTATCTAACTCCGTTTGTTTCCACATTGGTTTGAGGAATCAGTTGAGAAGATAGCTGGAGAAAGTACATCGGTGAAATCCATGTATCCACATCCAAGGATTGATGTGGTGAAGTTCAACAGCACGAACAACTTTGATATGTGGAGGTGTGAGGTTATGGATGCGCTAACGGCATCAAACTTCGAAGACACTCTACGGTTGGAGAAGAAGCGCGCATCAACGACGGAAGAAGATTGGGACAAGATGAACCGTTCGGCGTGTGGCTTGACCAGGTCTTATCTGACACAAGACATCAAGTATCAGGTGTTGCATGAGACATCTGCGAGGTAGCTGTGGGAGATCCTGGAAAGAAAGTATCTGACGAAGAGCATAGAATCGCGATTGCAGTTGAAGAGTAAGCTCTATGAGTTTCAGATGCAAAGAGGATGCTCCGTCAACGAACACTTGAACCTCTACGCAAAGCTTCTTACAGATCTAGTTAATGTAAATGTAGAGACTAGTGAAGAGGATAAGGCGATAATTCTTCTGAACTCTCTTCCTAGGGAATAGTATGAGGCCTTTACTCTTACTTTTCTCAATGGTAGACAATCCCTTAACTACGATGAGGTTTCTGCTGCACTTGTAAGTTATGAAGTAAGGAGACAGGACCGACTGTCTTCTTCGGGAAGCACAACAGTAGAGGCATTGGAGGTAAGAGGCAGAAGTTCCAATAGGAAGGGAAGAGACGATCGGGAGAGATCAAAGTCCAGATCAGGCTTCAGAAATCTGAAGAAGAATCAGTGTGCCTTATGCAAGGAACTAGAACACTGGAAAGCTGAATGCCCGAAGGCCAAAGATAAGAAGGTGGAGTCTAAGACTGAGGTAAATCTTGCAAAGGTGATCAGTACTCAAGATAATAGCTCACAGGCAGATAGATCAGAATCGGACTCATCGGTATTCACTCTCTCTGTTACTACCCCTACTGTTTGTAACTCAGATAATGCTGAGTGGATCTTGGATAGCGGAGCCACCTATCATGTGTGCCCGAGCAGGGCCTGATTTTCTAGCTTTGAGAAGCTGGATGGATGTTACACGGTCATGGGAGATGACCATCCGTGTAATATAGAAGGGATGGGTACAGTCCGTATCAAGATAAATGATGGGATAGTACGAGAATTGAAGGAGGTGAGGTATGTACCTCAACTCAAAAGGAATCTTATCTCTATTGGTGCTTTGGAAGCATCGGGTCTAGTGATATCTGTTCGAGATGGTGTTCTCAAGATGATCAAAGGCTCGATGGTGGTGATGAAGGGCGTCCGCCGGGACAATCTCTACTACTTGAAGGGTAATACGGTTACAGGTTGGGTGGAGACTTCTAGTTCTTCAGATGATGGTTGCACGGAGGTCTGACAGGTAAAGGTCGGACATGAAGGTGAAAGGTCTTTGCGAGCTCCTGCAAAGAAGGGATCGTTGGAAGGTGCTGCTACCTGCAAGTTGGAAGGTGAAGACAGTGTTCTGGACAAGAAGAAGGTGAAATTCAGTACCAGTACTCACCGCTCAGAAGGTCTTCTTGATTGTGTTCACGTAAGCATTTGGGGACCTGCTAAGACTGCATCGCTTGGAGGTCACAGGTACTTTGTCTCTTTTGTTGATAATTTGTCTAGGCACTGTTGGATATATCCCATGAGACAAAGGAGTGAAGCCCTAGATATGTTGATAAAGTGAAGAGGAAGAATGGAGAAGCAGATTGGTAGGAAGATCAAGGAGCTGCAGATTGGTAATGTTGAAAGAGACATGAACCAATTCCTACTATTTGGTCAGAACAGAGGTATTGCTACTCACTTCACAACAGGTATACATGGGTTGGCTAAGGAAGTAAACCATTCCTTGCTGGAGAAGGTTTGATGGTTGTTGTCTAATGCAGGATTAGACAAATCGTTTTGGGCTGAGGCGATTGTGTATGCTAGTCATCTCATGAATAGATCGACTGCGATAAGAGGTAAAGCTCCATTGGAAATTTGGTCTGAGAAAGCTGCTCAAGATCATAGTTTGCTGCGGGAGTTTGGAAGTCCGACCTACTTCAGTGCCAAGAATGGCAAGGTGAATCCGCGAGCAAAGAGGTTTGTGTTTTTTGGGTGTCAAAAGGAATGGCTACAGGTTGTGGGACCCCGAAAATAAGAAGATCGTGTTGAGTAGGCATGTCACATTTGGAGAGACTTCAGTGTTGAAGTCTACCGTCTCTCAGCAGGTGGAGAGGACGGAGACCAAGGAAGTATCGCAGCGGGTGGAGGTTGATGCTACTCCACCATCTCTAGTTGGTTCGGCATCAGAGAAGACTTCACCGGATGTGACACCGGGTAGAGATCATGTAGCCAGGTTTGATGCTGAACAGGTTGAAGACATTGTTGAGGATGTTGAGTTGTTTGCAGCCATTGGAACTAAGGTAAAATCACGCTTGTGGGTAAAGAAGCATGAATCTCAAGCTTGTGATCGCGACAAGCTCAAGTTGAAGGCCGTTGTTCTCCATGATAGTCATGAGGAGGTTCATATGACTCAGCCAGATAGGTTCGCTGCTGCAGATTCAGGTACAAGTGTTTGAGCTTGATGAAGCTCATATAAATGAACTACGGTTGGCTTGATCCTTTGGACAAGGTACATAGGCAGCCGCAAAGGCGCAGCCGTTTGGTGATGCAACCCGTATGAAGCTGTTTGGGTTCTCGAGAAGCTGATTGGAACTTCACGTAGAGGTGAAGAGTTGTGGCCGATTGGAGCTTCACGTAGAGGTGGAGAGGCTTCACATAGAGGTGAAGTGTTGTGACCGATTAGACTTCACGTAGAGGTGAAGAGTTGGACTTCACGTAGAGGTGAGGTGTTATGATCTCGATGAACAGATTGATCTTCTGGTAAGAAGATGTTGAGCTTACATAAGGAGTGGTGTGCATCCAGTTGTTGAAGTCGATGATGATGTTTGGTGTGCTCTACTCAGACTTGGTTGGACCGTCAGCTGAAGACATGTAGACTAGATAGAGCTAGTCAGTTGGAGAGTCAGTGTTGGCTCATGATGAGTTCTTCGTGAGGTCGTGAAGTTGCGGAGTAGGAGCCACGTTCGGTGATCGACATGTATGAAAGTTCTCCTAAGAAAGCATAGGGAAGGCATGTGTGGTGCATTCCAGTGGTTAGCTGAGCTACAGATTCCAAGCCGAGATCGTGTGTCGATTTCGCCGAGATCGTGTGTCGATTTCGTCCAGTGCGCACAAGCCGAGATCGTGTGTCGATTTCGCCAAGATCGTGTGTCGATTTCGCCAGGTAATAGACTGGGGTACGTTGGAGATCGGCTCAGATTTGAAAAATCTTCACCGAGGTGGAGAATTGTGGGAGAGAGGAGATAGAAGAGATAGAGGAGATGGAAGAAGGTAGCACAGAGATCGGACGATAAAGAAGCGAGAAACGGCGCATGGAGCAGGCCAGAAGTGCTCCCGGTCGACCTCCCGGTCGACCGGTGGAGAAGCCCGGTCGACCGGCCTGGTCGACCGGCGTGCACGGGCGTGCACAGGAAGGAGTGGTCGACCGGCCCCGGTCGACCGACTGAAGTGGCCTTGCTCTTGGGTTGGTGCGGTTGACCGGGCCGGTCGACCATGGCATGGGTTGGTCGACCGGCCGGTCGACCGACAGGCGCGGCTGAACTTTCTTTTAGGATTCGAATTCCTTTTCTGGATGGGATTGAATCCAACCTGGGTTTCCATAAATTCAGGGACTCTGTGGCTATAAATAGAGGCTAGAGGCCTCATGTATTGTATCCTAAAGAATCCCTTACCTCCCTCAAGTTTCTCTCTTGTAATAGTTGTATTGATTGTTGAATCAATAAGATCTTTCCTAAAACTCATGAATAGACATATCAAAATAAGTTTGTTTAAGATATGAAGCATGTATGTATATCGAACACATCTAATATACATAAAAACCATTTAAACTTGTTTTGATCTAAACTATTCATGAAAACCAAATCCAAACATAAAACTTGTGTGTGTTGAGCACTTGAGCATATCAACTATTCTAAGCTTTACACATGGATCTAAACACACTAAACTAAACTAGGATACCTAAGTCTTCTTGACGATCTTCATCTTCAAGTCGACTCGATCCCAAACGTGATCCACCGAGTGCAAAGGTATGATCTTGATGCTCGGGCACTGGAATCACCAAGTGAAGGCTTCTAAACTCCTCTTTTTGAAGCAATCACCAACTAATATCTTGTTACATGATCTGAAACTAAAATCATAAGATTATTAGTAAATATAACTACATGAGTTAATCATCATCAAAACTAGAGAGGAAGGCCTCCGGGCCAACACTCTTGTCCAGCGCTGCCCCGGTGCAGCCGACCAGTAGCCCCATGACGCACTCTCCTTCTCCCTCTTGGCATCCACCCAAGACCATGGCCGCACTCCTCTTTCCTCATGGCCGAGAACCATAGACAACCCCTAGATCAACAGTTCAGAGAACCCCCTGTTCTCCTTACTGTCGGGACCCGTCGGAGCTCGATTTTCTCCGTCAGTGAGCGAGAGAACACCCTATCCCTCTCCGACATTCTATCGACATCCTCCGCGGCCTCCACCCCCTCCGCCGGAGTCTCCGTCGGCATGCCGCGAGCCTCGCCATTTCGTGAGTCCCTTCATCTCTTCCCCTCTTCAATTTATATGATATGCACGCATGAATTATTATGTGATGGTATATATGTAAATATGTATACATTGGCATGAAAAATGTTAGTGCGCACATAGATTTAGTATAGGTGCTGTTGTTGTGCGTGCGTGGGTATTTGCATGGGGGGTGTGTGTTTTAATTCATGTAAGTGTGTGTGTGTGTGTATATATGTGCATGTGTGTGTATATATATAGTGTATGCATGGGTAGGCATGTGTGTGTGTATATATAGTGTGTATGTATGTGAATACTCGTATATATGTATGTGTGGGTATACGTGTATGTATGTATTATGTTAGCATGTGTGTATGTGTATGGATATGTATGTGTGTGAATTCATGTGTTTGATTGTGCGTTACAACGTTTCAGACTCGTTCGTGCGATCCGAATTTCGTAACAGGAGATTATGCCGGCGATTCGAAGACCGAACCATGGGATGATTCGCAGATCCATACCGGTTCATGAAGTGAAGACCAGATAGCGATTCGGTTCCAAATCTGCGTCATTTCATGTGAGTGTTCTTTTTCTCCTTCGGTTAAACAAGGATTTGTGATAAATGATTTTATTTTGTTATGTAATTATGCTACTAGAATCTACTGAGATGATATTTGTGAGTGCTTGTTCTTATATCATTTCCTCATTTACCATTATCAATAGTATATATATATATTACTTGTTTTATTTTATGTGAACAACTGCTTTATTATACCAGTATGCTTACCCGTATCATTTCATGAGGTACCATTGAGTGTTCACTTTGATTATATAGTTTTATCTGAGTGCCTATCGGTGTCATTTCATGTGTTAGTTGTTCGACCCTTTTGGCCCAGGACTAGTTGTTGTATAACTTTAAACTGTGACTTGTTTCGATCTATAGATTAACTGATCTAATTCATATTTGAGGATAGATAACATCACTCATGTGTAATATTTATCAGATAATTATTTGGTGTATTGAAACTTGCAAAATAATTATCTGTTGATTGATTGGCGAGTCGATAAGGGATAGATTGTCAGGCATCAGTTTCTTGTATACTTGGTGGTATTTAAAGTTACTTGATAGTTTTTGATGTTACTTTATTGATATTAAGCATCAGATGAATATTGACTTTGAATCTTGGTATCGAGATATTGGACTTAGTCATTTCCTGTGATGTTGGTTACCACTATTGATTTATGACTAGGTGTGGTATATCTTAGACCAGACTTGATTTGGTAATTGACCTAGTTGTGATAAATCTTAGAATATAAGTTGATTGGTCTTGAGTTTGATTAGTTCGTGATTGAGGTTAAAGATTCATATTTTATGTGGAGTATTTATCAGACTAGATATTCATGTATTTAGTGATAAGTTAAGATGATAATTCATTGTATTCTGAGAGTGTATTGTATATGATAAACTTTATTTAAGAGACTAATTTTCTTGGTGTATGAATCTTTACATGGACTTATTTAGAGCTAGAGTTGATCTGGGCTTTACACTTTTTTATTGGATTTTGATTAGTGTTCCGATGAGATTGATTTAGTTGGATTTATAGTTGTGAGTATTTTTCGCTTTACCCCTGATTATACTATTTGAGTATGGATAGTCTTGTTGATGTTGACTATTAGACGTAGAGGTGTTCTAAATTCCATATTACTTGAGGATGTTTTACTCGTTATTCATTCGATATCCGTTGCTTCATGATTGGTTCTTAACTACTTCAGTTATTAGTGATAAAATAAGAGTGATTTCATTAATATCTGTGACCATATTATATGTTCGGTGTTTTATGACAGCTATTGATCGACTTTACTTATTGGTGAATTAGAGGAGGACATGTCGATGACCTTGAGGATCTGAGCTGATTGTATATTATTGCCTTGGATTATTCTATTTAAACCAGCATGTCATTACTCATCATGAATATCATGATTTACCTGGAAAACTTGATTGATTATATTTGATATTTACCTGACACTATTATCCATGTTACTTAACTACTGGAAAAATATTGTTACACGGTAACAATACCCTCATGTTATACTTGGTACATGTCATGTTATACTGGTATCCTGATCACACAAGTTGACGTTGTTACCGTGACTATCAACGAGTTATCCCAGTGATCTAAGTAACTTGTACATTAAACAATCTTGATAACTAATAACATGATCATTAAACAACTTACATTGAGATTGAAAAAATTGATGGAGGAGACGTCTGTATTTTGGGTGGACCTAGGATATAGGTTGCGCAGCCGAAAGAGGGTTCCACTGCAGGGTTCCCGTAGGGTGTCTGACACCCTAGTCCTGTTCCTGTTCTTCTCACATGTTACTTGACTACCTTGCGGTAGGTTCTGATTTAGCATCAGGAGTCTGGGTCTGGTCTCGGGCATGCACGAGACCCACCTAAAATATAAACAATGTCCCCAAACCGATCAATTTCAATAACTTAGGACTTCGATTGACACGTGTGATAGGCATAATATGGGATGCGTCTCCTGCATGTGGCAATTGGTATTCGCTAATATAATAATAACAATAAACTGTTCATAGTGTATTGTGACTAACTGTATTCACCTGACTGAATTCACCTGACTATACACATGATACTTGATTTGGACATTTGATGCTAGTATTGGCTGCCTTTATTATTGTTCAGCATGTTATTCTAGTCTTATTCTAATATTTATTTTCCTAATTTTCTTCATGATATTGATTATCGGTTATCTTTCATTTACAGTTTATAATTATGTACACACTATTTATATGCACGAGCACTTCCTCTTTTTCTTACACACTCATTTGGTCACTTCTGACGGCCTTGGATTTGCACGCCCATATATTTGACATTTTATTCTTTGCAGGTTTCGTTGAGATTGTACATGTTGCGAGGAGCTGGAGTCTCTACCTATTCTGGTATTATTGCCTTCTTTCATTTCATCTATTATTCTTTGATTCCTATATATCAGACTTGCTTCTATTCCATTTCATATTTCATCTGAGTTTATATGTAGACATTATATGTATTATTGCAGCAATGTTGATTCTTCATAGTGATTATATAGCTTGTTCAAGTTACTTTAGGCTTAGCGTGTATACGTGAGGTATTTTCCTCGCGTATATACATCGCCGACTCTCGTCGCGACTTCGATTCCACGTATTTTGGGAAGCGGGGCGTGACAGTTTTCTTTGGTATCAGAGCCAGCTTTACTCAAAAGGATCTAGTTCATACCGATAACTTGAAATGAGTTATAGTTACATTGCAATATGCATATACTATCCATACTATGATATTGACCCCGTTTAGAATTGACTATCCTCTCTTTGAAAATCCATCTCTTGATCTTTAAATGTTCTGACTCTTCTTCCAAAGTAGTCTGAATTCTATCTTAATTCTTATTCTTTTTTTCAATTTTATTTCCCTGATTTTGCCTCTAGAGTTTGATCACTCCATGTTAAAGCCGGTAATAGAGATCAGAGTACGCAGCGGAAGCGTGATGTCCCAGAGAGGCGACAAAGAAACTTGTTTTTTTCTCCCTTAACTTGATTTTTATCATTTCCCCGCTTTATTGAAATTTCGAGAACGAATTTTTAATAAGGTGGGTAGAATGTAATATTTTTAGTTTAAAATACTGTATTTTTATTTTTCTAAGAAATTATTGTTATTATTCTTAATTATTATTATCATTATTGCTTATTAATATTGTTATTGTTGTCATTATAGTTATTATTAATTATTATTAGTGGTTATTATGAATATTGCTATGATTAAATACTATTATTATTGGTATTGTTATTAGTATTGTTAATTATTGTTATTAGTGTTTATTATTATTACTATTTATTATTATTATGTAATGTTATTGATATTGTTATTATTAATATTATGGTTAACTATTCTTCTTGTTAATATTACCATTATTATTATTAGTATTGGTATTCATGGTATCCTTTTATTCCTTCATGGTATCCTTTTATTCCTATCTCATTTCCTCTTTCCTACTATCCTTTCGCCCATGATCCATGTTCTTACCAAATAGTCTATCTTTAATTTTTCGTTATAGCAAATCCATTAGCATTTAGCCATACCCGTTATCAACCCATTACCCTCAAACTCAATAACCCTTTATCCAAATATCTAAATCCTAACAATTAGATTTAAATCCTAACTAATCTACACCTAATCCTATCTAATCTTAAATCCCAACAAATCCTATCTTTCTATTCTTTTCTTCTCTTCCTTCATGCACCCTCCACGGTCGAGCAATTACGCCCCGTGGCCGAGCTCCCTTTCTCCATCACCGTCACGGATCATCAATCTCTCCAACCAGCCCGTACCTCTCCTCCATCCCCACGACGGAGCACGCATCCACCAGAGCTCCAGCTCCATGAGAACCCAATGGAGCTCTGCCACCATCTTCACCTTAGATCCTCTCCAACCCCAATGCAACCATACCCGAGCCTCCTCCTCCATGGCGCGCACCACCATCGCCGAGTCCCTACCCCTAGGTCGAGCTCTTCCTTGGTCGAATCTCCATCTAGGCTTGCTGCACCCTCTCCTCTTGGCCATGAACAGCCCATGGCGCAACACCCGAGCACGACCGCATCACTGGAAGCCCCTGCACCACCTCTCTCATTTCCTTGGCCTGCACTCTTGTCCAGCGCAGTCCCGGTGTAGCCCACCAGCAGCCCCGCGACGCACTCTCCTTCTCCCTCTTGGCATGCACCCGGACCATGGCGGCACTCCTCTTTCCTCATGGCCAAGAACCATAGACAACCTCTACACCAATAGTTCAACGAACCCCCTCTTCCCCCTTGCCGTCAGGACCCACCGGACCCAGATTTTCTCCGTCGGCGAGCGAGAGGACACCCCACCCCGCTTCGGCATTCCATCGACATCCTCCGCGGCCTCCCCCCTCCATCGGCGCGCCGCGAGCCTTGCCCTTGCGTGAGTCCCTTCATCTCTCCCCCTCTTCAAATTATAAGATATGCACATGAATTATTATGTGATGGTATACATGTAAATATGTATACATTGGCATAAAAAATGTTAGTGTACGCATGGATCTAGTATAGGTGCTGCTGTTGTGTGTGCGTTCGTATTTGCATGGGTGTGTGTGTTTTACTTCATGTAAGTGTGTGTATATATATGTATGTATGTGTATATATATAGCGTATGCATGGGTGGGGGGGTGTGTGTGTATAGTGTATGTATGTGAATACTCGTATATATGTATGTATGTGTGGGTATACATGTATGTATGTATTATGTTAGTACGTGTGTATGTGTACGAATATGTGTGTGAGTTCATGTGTTTGATTACGTGTTACAGCATTTCGGACTCGTTCGTGCGATCCGAACTCGGTAACAGGAGATTTAGGGTTGTGCCCGTTGCGGATCCGATACACTGACGATTCGAAAACCGAACCATGGGATCATCCGCAGATCCATACCGGTTCGTGCAGTGAAGACCAGGCGGCGATTCAGTTTTGAAATTGTGTCATTTCATGTGAGTGTTCTTTTCCTCCTTTGGTTAAACAAGGATTTTGTGATAAATGATTTTATTTTGTTATGTAATTATGCTACTAGAATCCACTGAGATGATATTTGTGAGTGTTTGTTCTTATATCATTTCCTCATTTACCATTATCAGTAGTATATACATATATTACTTGTTTTATTTTATGTGAACATCTGCTTTATTATACCAGTATGCTTACCCGTATCATTTCATGAGGTACCAGAGAGTTCACTTTAATTATATAGCTTATCTGAGTGCCTATCAGTGTCATGTGCTAGTTGTTCGATGCTTTTGGCCCAGGACTAGTTGTGATATAACTTTAGACTGTAACTTGCTTCGATCTATAATTGACTGATTTAGTTCATATTTGAGGACAGATAGCATCACTCATATGTAGTATTTATCGGACAATTATTTGGTGTATTGGAACTTGCAAAATAATTATCTGTTGATTGATTGGCGAGTCGATGAGGGCTAATTGTCAGGGATAAGTTTCTTGTATACTTAGTGGTATTTAGAGTTACTTGACAGTTCTTGATGTTACTTTATTGATATTGAGCATCAGACGTACATGGACTTTGGATCTTGGTATCGAGATATTGGATTTACGTCATTTCATGTGATGATTGGTTTCCAACTGATTTATGACTAGGTATGGTATATCTTAGACAGGTCTTGATCTAGTAATTGACCGAGTTGTGATAAATCTTAGAATATAAATTGATGGGCCTTGAGGTTGATTAGTTCGTGATTGAGGTTAAAGATTCATATTTTATGTGGAGTGCTTATCAGACTAGATATTCATGTATTTGGTTATAAGTTAAGATGAGAATTCATTGTATTCTGAGAGTGTATTGTATATGATATTACTTTATTTAAGAGACTGGTTTTCTTGGTGTATGGATCTTTACATGAACTTATTCAGAGTTAGAGTTGATCTGGGATTTACACTCTTTTATTAGATCTTGATTGGTGTTCTAATGAGATTGATTTAGTTGGATTTATAGTTGAGAGTATTTCCCGTTTTACCTCTAATTATACTGTATGAGTATGGATGGTCTTGTTGATGTTGATTATTAGACGTAGAGGTGTTCTAAACTCCATATTACTTGAGAATGTACTACTAGTTATTTGTTCCAGTATCCATTGCTTCATGATTGGTTCTTGAGTACTTCAATTATTGGAGATAGAATGAGAGTGATTTCATAGATATCGGTGACCATATTATATATTCGGAGTTTTATGATAGCTATTGATCGACTTTACTTATTGGTGAATTAGAGGAGGGACATGTCGATGACCTTGAGGATCTGAGCTGATTGTATATTATTGCCTTGGATTATTCTATTCATACCAGCATGTCATTACTCATCCTAAATATCATGATTTACCTAGAAAACTTGATTGATTATACTTGATATCTACCTGATACTATTGTCCATGTTACTTAACTACTGGAAAAATATTGTTACACAGTAACAACACCCTTATGTTATACTTGTTACATGTCCTGTTATACTGGTATCCTGATTACACATGTTGACGTTATTACCGTGACTATCACCGAATTATCCCATTGATCTAAGTAATTTGTACATTAAACAATCTTAATAACTAGTAACATGATTATTAAATAACTTATACTGGGATTAAGAAAATTGATGGAGGAGACAACGTCTGTATTTTGGGTGGACCTAAGATATAGGTTGCGCAGCCGAAAGGGGTTCCAGTGCAGGGTTCCCGTGGGGTGACTGACATCCTAGTCTTGTTCTAGTCTTGTTCCTATTCTTGTTACATGTTACCTAACTACCTTGTGGTAGGTCCTGGTTCAACACTTCAGCGCCAGGAGTCTAGGCCGTGATCCCGGGTATGCACATGACCCACCTAAAGCACAGACAATGTCTCCAACCGATCAGTTTCAATAACTTAGGACTTCGATTCACACGTGTGATAGGCGTAGTATGGGATGCGTCTACTGCATGTGACAATTGGTGTTCGCTGACATAATAAATAACAATGAACTGTTCATAATGTATTATAACTAACTGTATTCACCTGATTGAATTCATCTGACACTTGATTTGGACATTTGATGCTAGTACTGACTGTCTTTATTATTGTTCAGCATGTTATTCTAGTCTTATTCCAGTATTTATTTTCCTAATTTTCTTCATGATATTGATTATCGGTTATCTTTCATTTACAGTTTATCATTATGTACACATTGTTTATATGCACGAGTACTTCCTCTTTTTCTTACCCACTCATTAGATCGCTTCTTGATGACCCTAGATTTGCACGTACAGATATTGGATATTTTATTCTTTGATCAGGTTTCGCTGAGATCGTACATGTTGCGAGGAGCTGGAGTCTCTACCTATT
Source organism: Agave tequilana (assembly GCA_038442645.1). Classification (NCBI taxonomy): domain Eukaryota; kingdom Viridiplantae; phylum Streptophyta; class Magnoliopsida; order Asparagales; family Asparagaceae; genus Agave; species Agave tequilana. Next base: position 118,580 of record JAVJIF010014384.1, on the reverse strand, counting down.
CTGGTATTATTGCCTTCATTTATTCCAACTATTATTCTTTGATCCTGTATATCAGAGTTGCTTCTATTTCATTTCTTATTTCATCTGAGTTCATATGAAGATATTATATGTATTATTGCAGTGATGTTGATTTTTCATAGTGATTATATAGCTTGTTCATATTACTTTAGACTTAGCGTGTATACGTAGGATATTTTTCTCGCGTATATACTCGCAGACTCATGTCGCGACTCCGATTCCACGTATATTGGGAAGCGGGGCGTGACAACAGTGCTAGGATTTTGAAAGGGTGAAGAGAAGGAAGATGCATATGAAGATTTGAGATTTTTCAGTTTTTCCTTTTTTCAGTTTTTTTCTCTTTTTTTCTAGGAAGGAAGGAGAAGAGGATGATGAACACGAAGAATTGAGATTTTTTGGGTTTTTTCCTTTTTTTTCTTTCTCTTTTTTTTTAATCTATGGGAAAAAGAAAGAGAGAGATCTAGATCTAGGTTTGGAGAGAGGCTAGGTTTTTTTAAGAACAGATCTAGGTTTTTGGAGAAGGGAGATGAAAAATTGAAGGGGATTGAAAATCAATTGCTCTAATATCAAAATTAATATAAAACGAGATGAATCTCAATCACCTTCGATCAATGGAAAAGAAGACTAGGGTTTTAGAAAAGAGGAGATAAGAAAAAGATTAGAGTTTGAGGGAAGAAGAAATGATAAATTCGGGCTTCACACCCTTTGCATCACAGACTTCACACCCTTTATACCACGGGCTTCACACACCAATCTCAAGAACTCAAGGCTCAAAAAATTTAACTAAAAAAATTTATTCATTCATTGACTACCAATAATAAAAGTCTGGGGCCTATTTATAAGCTTTACAAAATTCAGCTTTCAGAAAATAACCAATGTTGTACTAAATTTCCAAATAAAAGAAAATCACTAAAATTAAAATAAAATAAAGAAAAAAAACAGTAGAATCAAAATAACGCAGCACGTGATGTCCTCATCAAAATGTGACGGGGAACAACACAATTTGGGAATCTCTCTCTAGAGTTTCTCACTCAAGTACACTGGCTGCAAGCTTTTCAAAGCAATTTTAATTCATCTAAAAATTGTCTTATTCAATTGAAGTCTTTGCCTTATATAGGCCTACAATAAAGAAGAAATTCCACTGCAAACAATATGGACTAAATAATCAAAACTAAATAAAACACTAGAAACAAATAAAGCAGCTAAGATAATTGGTCCGTTTTGCCTCGAGTTCACACGCCCTACTCAAACCATAACGATGAAATGCGGTGACACCTCCTAGTGTAGGTCCGAAGTCCTGAATCGATGTCTCCATCATTCTCTTGAGTTGGAAAAAACTCAACCCTGTTGAGTGTAGGTATCCTCAGCTCTCATAGTGTTCTAGGCGATCTGGATCTAACTCTTGGAGCTCTACACGATCATTCAAGAATTCATAGAATCAGGTAGTCTTTTCCAACGAACTAGAAACCTTTGATAACTACCATCTCTAATAGAGACAATCTAATCATTAATAATTTTATAAATTTGTTCTGCTGTGTGGTTGGATTTTTTTGGAGAAGTTAGGGGTAAGGAATGTCTATCAAAAGTAGGCTCAGGTGAAGGTTTATTCAACATGGGTTTATCAGAAGAAAATATTGAACCTTTACATGCAACCAGATCTTCAATATTAAGAGAAAGACTAATATCAAAATCAGTTGAAAGATCTACTATATATACATTAGAATTAATCCTTTTCAAAATTTTGAAAGGTCCATGCAATTTCTTTACAGTACCAGAGGGATACTATTTTCGACGACTCCGAACCATCATATAGTCTCCTATGTTAAAGTCTCGAGCTCTTTTATACAAATCTGCATAAGTTTTATAATTTGTTTTTCTTTCTTGAATTAGAGTGCTGATCTCTTTATGCAGTTTACGAGCATGGTATGCAAATGATGTAGCTAACTCAGACACTTTAGTATGATGTTGTGTCCTAGGACTCAAATTTATAAGATGTTTAGGTTGATTACCCTGCACTACCTCTCTTTTGTACCCCTTAGGGCTAATCAAGTTGAGCCTCCTTTTCCCTTGTGGTGCGACAGATTTTTTTTTCTTCTGCTCTCTCTCAGTCTTTGGTTGACTTGAGATCAATTTAATCTTTTTGCCCCTTATGGGTAAAGGTACAAGTATTAGACTTTTCCCTTAATGTGACACAAAGTCAAACAACCAAGGTCTTCCAAGAATCACATGACCCATAGTACCCATGGCTAGCACGTCGCACCAAATCTTCTTCATGTATGTTGCAAACTGCACCGGTACAAGGCATCTCTCGTTCACTTCAATTGACGTTGTGTTAACCCAAGAGACTTCGTAAGGATAAGGGTAGGAAGCTGCTTCCAAACCTATCGTGGAGACTAGCCTGAATGACACAACATTAAAGCAAATCTCACTATCAATAATGATTTTACAGTTTTATTACCAATTTTCATCAAAGTGTGAAAGATTGCAGTCCTACGCCGTCATCAATTTTGTTAAGCTGAGAAGAGTATACCTAACGACATTGATGCACTGAATAGATACGAGACACTTCCCTTGTTCAGTAGCATCACAGAGTCACTCCTCTTGTTGTGTAGGTACATAATTTCTTTCTGCGTGTCTTCCCTTTTTGGATCTTGTTGCTTCCCCAATAGAAGATTTTGGATTTGCTGGGACAAACTTTCTCTACATGACCACAGTCCTGGCATTTATAGCATTGAGTGCGAGGGTTGGTCCGGGATGCAGTTTCAACATGCCCTTTTCCTCTGTCACCTTCCTTTTGGATGGAACTATTGGGGTTGTCTTGTACTGTGATCGCTCTTGGTTGGACTTTGTGGACTAATTCTTATAGTCTAAGTCATCTTGAATGTGGCATCCTCGAGAAACATCCAAGTGTCAAACTATTCGATAAGCATGCTCTAGGTCACAAACACCTCCTGCAAAAAGTTTCCTGCAGAGATCATCATGAAGGCCAGACCTAACCTAGAGAGGGTCACTGTAGGGATTCGTCGAAAAATCCGCTGCGCCAAGTCAGAAACTCATCAAAAGTTTCAATATACCCAGCAGCAGATTGATTCTCTTGATTAAGCGTACTCCACTTGTTGAATTGTTGATTCTAGAACGCGATTGGAAGGTACTTTTGGTTCAGTTTAGTTCTCATTTCTTCTAAAGTTTGAACAGGTTCTTGCCTCCTAATGACCATCAACCTTTCGATATTTGACCAATAGTACCCAGCCTGTCCCACCAGTTTCATAGCAGCAAAGCGAATTCGTCGCTTTTGGGATAAATTCATGCCTTTTTCCTCCCAAAAAAAAAAATCCATGAATCCCTAATTTTTCTAAACCCTAGTTCTCTTCTCCTCGAAACCTTAGATTCAATCCTTGTTTAGTTTTGAAAAAAAAGAAAAAAGGAAAAAGAGAAAAAAATCAAAAGAAAAAGAAAAAGAAAAAGAAAATCAAAATTTACACTGTTCATCTCCCTCCTATTCGTCTCCTTAACTTCGACCTCACCCACCAACTTCGATTCGTCTTCGCCGCCTACCGTTGCAACACCTCCATCGATTCGTCCTCGTCGCCGACCATTGCAACACCTTCATCGTCGCCTCGTTCTCACCACGCCACAACAAAGGCGATGTATCATCAATGATTAGATTTTGTCTCTGTGCCACCGTCGTACCAAGTCCACACTTCCGATCTCACCGCCTCCGAATCTAGCACTTCCCGACTTCACCTCCTCATCTTCGTCGTCGTCAACTTCTCTGTGTCATCCAATCCTCGCTAACGAGAGCGCAACAAGATTTCGCTGATGAGATTTCTCTTGATATCGCCGCCATCGTCATCATCTTCGCCTCATCTCCGGTGTCTGGAACTCCAGCGTCGAGCTCCTCCGCAGCTGCTACTTCTCCCAGTTACCCCTTGCTGATGACAACCTCCGTTGTCCGATCCAATTGTGACTTCTCCCAGAGATCTATCGTGATTATATCGAGGACCCAAACTCTAATGACCCGACAACTCCGACGACCACCTCAACATTTTGCTTCTTTCCCTGCGATGAAACATAGGGCCTGTTTGGTTAAGGGTGGAAGTAAGGAAGTGAGGAAGTGGTAATAGTTTCCTTTGGAACTTGGGAATTAGTTAGTAAGTTTTTCGGTGTTTGGATGTTTTTGGGAAGTGTGGTTTGGAAAATGTTTTGTCTTTTCCAGTGTTTGGATGGTAATGTGAAAGTGGAAGTGGAATAGTTGACCAAAAAGTTGACCGCAAAATATTATTAAAATAAAAATTAATTAAGAAAAATAAAAAATGGACTATAATTAGAATGCAAGTGAGATTTACATGATCAAAAAATTAACTGTTTTGTACTACAACTTATTAAAATGTGATTTACATGACCACAAAATTAACCGTAGCACTCTGGAAGTGAGGAAATTGTTGTGTAAAAGAGAAAAGAGAAAAGAAAAAAGGGTTTTCTTATTTTCCTTTTCCGGTGTTTGGATAGATAGGGAAGTGAGCAATTATACTTCCCCATTTCCTTACTTTCGCTCATTTACTTGCAACCAAACTTATAGTGAAGAAAAGGGGGGGAAATCAATTCGAGTTTTAGATCCAATCCGAACCCGACCCGTCTCCAAGTCAATCGGGTCCGCTTACATAAGATGATGAAGCGAATGTAGTAGTCTACCAAACCCGATAAGTAATCCAGTTTGTTTTTGCGCGAAAACTTGGCGATCCGGAGTCTGATTTGAATGTTTTTCCAGCCGTTGAGTTCGTGACAGGGAGAGCTTCGCTCTACGTAATCATACATGCAATTTTCTTTAAACTAAATTTTTTGTACCACTTTAAATTATGTCATTATAATTTCATTGATTATCTGTTGTCCACCAAATTGTGAGGGAGTATATCTGTTTAACTTTTATTTGAATACCTCAGTATTAACTTAGAGACTAACTAAAACAAACGGAGATCAAAGCAGTTGTATAAAATTAATTTTTACAATATTTTGAAGTTCACTGTAATATTGTAACGCCCCGATCCTAAAGATACGGAGACGTTATGGCGACGTACGTACGCGAGGTGAAAACACGCTCACGAGTACGTTAAGCCTCAGAACAGTACATTACCTCCAAATATACATGAGGTCCAGCATAATAGTAGTACAAGAATACCTGCAGAAAGAGGTCAGCGATCATAACAGATATGAAAAATGGAGACAAATAAGATAACAGAAATAAATGACCAAGGTACCTATGAATAGACCAGATGAGGGATCTCCTATGTGACTCCATGGCACTCTCAGATACTACGGTACGCGGATCTCCAATCTGGGCATGCAAACCCAGGGTCGTCAGAAAGCGACCTAGTGAGTGGTAAAATGAAGGAGGCAGTAATATATACATAGTAATACAAGCACGATACTAATATATAATACATGATGTGGTACAAGTGATATTATATCATAAGCATATAGGAAGCAATAGAATATATAAACATGTCATCTTTTTATATTATCACTACCTAACCGTCATCTTTTAATATTATCACTACCTAACCAGTTATTATCGGGTCATGTTTATAGTTGTGTCCAGGTTATCTTATACATAAGGCCGACTAGTGGTGACGTGATGCTGATGAATATGCAGATGGTCATATACAGTATGAACATGCAGGTGAGCATATGCAACATAATCATAATATTGTGTTGTGCATAGACAGTAAATGATGTCTGCTATACAGAAAATAGAATGTATGCAATGCAGAACATGCGTAGTATGCCACTATATACAGTGTAACATGTATCAGGTAAGGTAACAGGTATACAAGTAACATGAGATCGGATAAAGTATCATGAACTGTAACGCCCCGATCCCACAGATACGGGAACGTCACTACAACGCATATACGTAGGTCAGATGGTGCCCCCACGTATACACGCTAAGCAACAAATACAACAAGTATCAGAGTACAACACAAAGCGTGGTATAATCATATGCCAACTTACAAAAGATAAATACAAAGTTATACAAGTTATGATAGGCAAAAATCACTTTACAAGTGTCCGTTATCACAACCCAAGTCCAAAATGAATCCTATACAACCAAAAATACAAAAATGCTCACGAAAAGGATGGAGACCCCGTGAACCAAAAGGAAGAGTCGGCACGATGAGACTAGAGCTGGTCAGCCTGCTCAGAAAGATAGGCCCGGTCCTCTGTGGAAGGCTCCACTTCGTTCCAAGCCTCAGAATCTGAATATGCAAATCCAAAGGGTCAAGACATATAATAACAAATAAAAGATAGTCAAGTGACATAAGGATCATGAATAAAAGGCAATGAAGTTACAATAAATAGCAATGAATAACAAGCGATGTAAACTCAATAAGGTAAGATCATATGCAACAAATCTACAATTAACGTCTTATTATTATTACTTGTCTTACTGTGATATCTAGCTATGTGACCCAGCGTCCCAGAGCACATAGATCCATATCCTAGTGAAACAAGGTTGTTATTGGAAACAGCGGTTGTATCGACGAACTATGTTTACAGTGGGTCCCGTGCATACCCGGGACCACGGCCCAGGATTGTTCCGTTGCTTGAAGACGGAACCTGCCGCAAGGCTAAACAGGAGGGACTTATGTATGCCCTTGTCATGACAGTAAACAGGAAGGGAGCAAGCACTCCCCTCGGTCCCCTGGAGTACCACAGGTAAGACCGGAACAGTAATTGTACAATATACCTAAAACCACTGTAAACACGAACACAAATCGATATTCCGCATATTTCCCCCTGACCCAGTGTAAGTTGGTCTATTTTATATATAAAAGTCGGGTTTATCATGCTTGGTGTTATAGTGATAGCATGAAGGGGTGGTGATATTTCATATTTAACAAGTTATGAAATGATAATAAGTAACAACAAGTCATGAAGCATAATAAAGCAAGATCTATCAGGTGTCATGTCATGCAGTACAGGTATGAAACAGAACAAGACTAATATAGCATACACACATCAGGGCAAGATCAAAATCAAAAGGAAAGGAGTCTGAAATTTGGCCCAGAAATAGGCTGTCGGTCGACCTCCGGTCGACTGCCGGTCGACTGGGTTTATAACTAACGGTCGGGTGCCGGTCGACTGCCGGTCGACCGTACAAAGTGCGTGAGCTCCAGGTTTGGCCGGTCGACTGCCGGTCGACTGGTCCACAACAAATTCCTTAAGCCGGTCGAGTGGCGGTCGACTGCCGGTCGACCGCCAGCTCAAAGCTGTGCACGTTGTGCACATCGGTCGAGTAATCGGTCGACTGCCGGTCGACCGATCCTCTGAAATCTGCTGCTGTTAGAGCAGAAAATCAGATTTCAAGGGGGTTGGTTCTAACAGTCTAAAAATAGGATTTTTAAGGTATTAGGGGGCCTGATCTACCAACACAAGTACACCAAAGATGGATTAGCCTTAGTGAGTAGTTATACACACATGGGGAGGTTGGATTTTAGTTTTGATAACCTAAAAATTGGATTTTTATGTTACAAGTGTACAAGGATCTCTACCACAAGTATATGGGGTGTTAACTAGGTCTTGGTGAGTAAAGATACTCACATGGATGGGTTTAATTGAGACTTGATCCAAGGATGGGGATGGTGGCTTCAATCCACACTTGTTGTTGAAGCTTGAGTTGAAGGATTTGATCTTGGAGTTGCCTATGGAGTGATGGTTGAAGTTGAGCTCCCTTGATGAAGCCCTAGTTGAATCCTTAGAGACCTTGAGGTGAAGGTGAAGAGGTTGGGTGTCCTCTTGGAGCTAGGGTTTGTGAGGAAGAAGGAGATCTTGGAGAGTTTCTTCTCTTGTGAAGAAATGAAGGAGAAAGGGGAAATTTGCAAATGAATTGCATTTATAGGTTGGGATCTTTTGTAAAGGGAGTGGAATTATGATAGAAGTGGGGGGGTTTCTTGCAAAAGAAGGGGGTGAGGTGTCCCTCACTTGGACACTTGGCCGGCTAAGGGAAGGAGAGAGAATTAGTGGGGTTAGGTGAAGGGTGAGTGGGAAATGAGGTGGAAAATGAGGTGGAATTGGAATTTTGCAAATTTTGGAAAAATGTCCGAAATTCAAGTATCTCGGAATGGTCTGAAATTTTTACCAAAAATCAAGAAAAATATTTGAAGACTCATGGTGAAATTCGTTTGAAGAAATACTGTATAGATTTTTAATTAAAAATCCCGGAATCAGTTATTTACCGACTCCGAAAGAATTTTCATAAATTTATAAAATTCTCAGAAAAAGTGTATAAGTAGGAAATATGATTCTAAGCAATAAAGTCTAAAGGACTTTCTAAAAATTCCTAATTGTTTGGGAGATAAAAAATTCGGAAATCGGTCAGCGGCACTGGCCGACACCGGTCTTGAAGAAATTCATTTTAATTCCAGAAAATTCCAGAAAATCACATAAAATCTAAAATATTGGAAAATGATATTTGGAATTGAAATTGGTCAAATACGGATGGTAAATTGAAAAATACGATCGAAAGACTGAATACGTAACTAAGTACGTATTCCGGGAGAGGGGTATTACAATCTACCCACCTTACAAAAATTTCGTCCTCGAAATTTCATAAGGTGAAAGATAACAGGAAAAGCAACGGATAGATATGGATACAAGGAAAGATAACGGCAAAGAAGAGTAGAAGAAAAGAGTCTTACCCAATCAAGATGTGAAAAGTTGAGGATAACGCTCCCGGATAACGTCCTCACGCTCCCAAGTGGCCTCCCCTGGCGCATGCCTGTTCCATGACACCAATACCAATGGAATAGCTCTGTTCTTCAGTGTCTTGACACTCCTATCCAGAATGGCCAACGGCTGCTCTTGGTATGATAAATCCGGTTGTAGCTCCAGCTCGGAATGATCCAGAATATGGCTGTCATCCCTGACATACTTCCTCAACTGAGACACGTGGAAGACGTTATGCACCCCGTCCAAAGATGGCGGTAATGCCAATCTATAGGACATATCTCCCACACGATCCAGGATCTCGAATGGGCCAATATACCTCGGACTTAGCTTCCCACGTGTACCGAACCGGATTACACCCTTGGTAGGTGATATCTTCAAGAACACATGATCTCCGGTCTGGAATTCCAATGGCCTCTTCCGAGTGTCTGCCCAACTCTTCTGTCTACTCTGAGCAGCCCTGAGATGATCTCTGATAACCCTGACCTTCTCTGTCGTCTGTATCAGGATCTCTGGTCCCAAAAGACTCCTCTCACCGACTTCATCCCAACAAATCGGTGATCGGCACTTCCTTCCATACAATGCCTCAAAAGGTGCCATCTTAATACTTGCCTGATAGCTGTTGTTATATGAAAACTCAGCCAAGTGAAGATGGTCCTCCCATGATCCTCCAAAATCAATCATGCAAGCCCTCAACATATCTTCAAGGATCTGGATAGTCCTCTCAGATTGTCCGTCTGTCTGAGGATGATAAGAAGTACTGAATTTCAGACGAGTTTCCAGACTTGCTTGGAGACTCTCCCAGAAATGAGATCTGAATCGGGTGTCTCTATCTGATACTATACTAACTGGGACTCCATGCAGACGAACTATCTCCTTCATATACTTATCTGCCAGAACCTCTGTCGACTGACCTACCCTGAATGGTATGAAGTGAGCTGACTTGGTGAGGCGATCAACGATTACCCACACCGCATTATTACCCTTGGGACTCCGAGGCAATGCCGTCACAAAGTCCATGGTGATGTGCTCCCACTTCCATTCGGGTATCGGCAAGGGTTGAAGAAGTCCAGCTGATCTCTGATGCTCGATCTTAATCTGCTGACAAACCAAGCACTTGGCAACAAACTGGGCTATCTCCCTCTTCATAGCATTCCACCAAAAGTGCTTCTTCAGGTCCTGGTACATCTTGTTTCCCCCAGGGTGTATAGAATAAGCTGAACTGTGTGCTTCCTCCAAAATCTTCTGTCTGACTTCTCCCTGGGGAACACAAAGTCTATCTCCAAAACACAATGCACCATCTGGATGAATGCAAATATCAGTCCTCAATCCAGCCTCCACCTGAGCTCTGAATGTCAGTAATCTTGGATCCTCCTTCTGAGCTTCCTTGATCTCCTCTATCAAAGATGACTGGATCTGCAGAGTCATGAACTGCCCGGCCTTATCACCTCCTTGCACCAACCTCAAATCCAATCTGATGAATTCCTGAATCAACTCCCTCTGCTGAGTAAGGTGGACTAGCGTTCTGTTCTCTGGCATCCTGCTCAGTGCATCAGGAACGGTATTGACTTTGCCTGGATGATACTGCAAGTCAATATCGTAGTCCGCCATAAGCTCCAACCACCTCCTCTGCCTCATATTTAATTCCTTCTGCGAGAAAATATACTTGAGGCTCTTGTGGTCTGTGTATATCAACACTTTGTCTCCCAGAAGGTAGTGTCTCCAGATCTTCAAAGCAAATACCACAGCCGCCAATTCCAAGTCATGAGTTGGGTAATTCCTCTCATGAGGCTTCAATTGCCTAGATGCATATGCTATAACATGATCACGTTGCATAAGTACACACCCCAGGCCTTTACCTGATGCATCACAGAAAATGACCATCCCTCCTCTTCCTGAAGGAGTCCTCAAGATTGGAGCTGAAATAAGCCTCTGCTTCAACTGTTCAAATGCTGCATCACATTCTCCTGTCCATATGTATCTCTCCCCTTTTCTGGTGAGTCTGGTCAACGGAGCTGCAAGTCTAGAGAAATCCTGGACAAAGCGCCTGTAATATCCGGCTAGTCCAAGAAAGCTCTTTATCTCAGTCACCGTCTTCGGGACTGGCCAATTCTGCACTGCCTGGACTTTACTAGGGTCAACTGCAATCCCTTCTGCTGAAACTATGTGTCCAAGGAAAGCTATGCTGTCCAACCAGAATTCACACTTGCTCCTTTGGCATGAAGCTGCTCCTGCTGAAGAGTCTGCAACACAATTCTCAAGTGCTCTGCATGCTCCCTATAACTCTCAGAATAGATCAGGATGTCATCTATAAATACAACTACAAACTGATCCAGGTAAGGGGAGAACACTCGGTTCATCAAGTCCATGAAGACTGCAGGGGCATTTGTGACTCCGAAAGGCATAACCAGAAACTCATAGTGGCCATATCGGGTCCTGAATGCCGTCTTCGGAACATCCTCCTTCTTCACCCTCAGCTGATGGTAACCCGACTGCAAATCTAACTTAGAAAATACACGGGCTCCATGAAGCTGATCAAATAAATCATCAATCCTGGGCAAGGGGTACTTGTTCTTGATGGTGACCTTGTTCAACTCCCTATAGTCAATGCAAAGTCTCTTACCACCATCCTTCTTATTCGCCAATAGCACTGGAGCTCCCCATGGTGAAGTGCTTGGTCGAATCAATCCCTTGTCTGAATACTCCTGCAGTTGCTTCTTCAAGATCTCCAACTCCGTCGGTGCCATCCGGTACGGAGCCTTAGATATAGGAGCTGCTCCAGGAATTGTATCAATGGAGAACTCCACCATCCTCTCCGGTGGAAGTCCTGAAATCTCAGCAAAGACTTCTGGAAATTCATCCCACACTGGCACTCCCTTCTGAACCTCCGAAGTGGTCATCTGAATCTCCTTCTTAGCAGGCTTCACCTCTCCACTAAACTGGAACTCCGGCTGATGAGGGATTCTGAAATTGATCCTCCTCCCCTACAGTCGATCACAGCATAGTACTGACTGAGCCAAGTCATGCCTAAGATCACGTCGTACCCTTTGGTGTCTAGTACGAGCATATCTATGGCCAAGATCTTCCCACAAAGCTCCACTGGACAGTCAGCACAAACTCTAGAAGATACAACTACCCCATTCCCTGTACTTATCTCCCACTTGTGGTCTAAAGCCTTAACAGGTATGGAATGAACAGCCACAAAATGGTCGGAGATATAACAGTGGGATGCACCCGAATCGAAGAGAGCGAGAACAGGTATAGAATGAACTCTGATGTTACCTGTAATCACCTCCTCTGAAGCCTCAGCCTCCTCTGCTGTCAGGTTGTAGGCCTGACCTCTGCCACGCCCCGCTGCTGTTCTGGCTCCTCTCTGCACTGGGCGAGCAACATGCGGTGGAGGAAGGGGAAGGGCTCTCCTCATCACTGGTCCCTGATGCCTCTGCCCAACTGGCCCTGGTAGTACCCTCTGCACATTCTGCCCTTGAGGTGCCGGCAAGGTTGGTTAGCAAATCCCATCCTCCTGTGCGGACAGGTCTCCACGGCATGGTCTCGTGCTCCACACACCAAACACAATCCGTTTGCCCTCCGGCAATTCTGCTGGGAGTGTCCTGGCTTCTGGCAGAAATTGCAGATAAGACCTGGTCGAGCCACCTGGTAAGGAACTGCCCTGAATGGTTGCCTGGCCTGGACCTTCGCTGCTCTGGATGGTCCTCCTCTGCCCACCGGTACAAACGGCCTCTTCATGGCCTGGTTCTCTTGCTTCTTCTGAAACCCACGCTCCACCTCTCGAGCGATGGTGAGAACCTCAACATAGGTCTTCAGCTGCTGGGGCATCAGAAACATCTGGATCTCCATCTGTAAACCCTGCTGAAACCTGCTTGCCCTCTTCTCTTCATCTGACACCATGTAAGGGGCAAAGCGACTCAGCCTGAGGAATTCTGCAGCATACTCATCCACGGATCTGTTCCCCTGTTGAAGCCTGATGAATTGCTCCTCCATATCTTTCTGAGCAGTGGCGGGAAAGAACCTGCTATAAAAGCTCTTGGAGAACGTATCCCAAGAGATAGGCTTCTCCAAGCGAGCCTCCTCTGCAAGCCACCAAGTCCTGGCTATGTCCTTCAGCTGTATCTTTGCAACCTCCACTTGGTTCTCCTTAGGCACCCTGGCGGCGTTCAGCAGATCGGTGGTGTCTGTTAACCACTGTTCAGCCTCCAATGGCCTCTCGACTCCCGTGAATACGGCCGGCTGTAGCCGTCGGAAGTCTGAGATGCTCCCCGGCTTCTGCTCCTTCGGGGCTGCCAACTCCTGCTTGAGGAGCTCAGTCTGCTGATGCTGATTCTCCATCTGCTGTTGCTGGTTTCCCAGCATAGTCTGAATGATCCTCAGGATATCAGCACCCTCTCCTCCTACGGGTCCATTCGGTACTTGCCCGACATTGTTGCGACCCGAACGTCTCTCCATACCGAAAGGGATAAGATCTGGAATTGGAAACAAAGGGAAGGAGTTTAGGATACGAGGAATGAATCAAGGACGAAGTCGAGAAGGACTATATAACTTTGTACATTGTAGTTGGCATTAGCAAATCACTAGAATTTGCCACTTGGTTGTACTTTTAGGTTTGAGAGCCTAGGCTCTGATACCAACCTGTAACGCCCCGATCCCACAGATACGGGAACGTCACTACAACGCATATACGTAGGTCAGATGGTGCCCCCACGTATACACGCTAAGCAACAAATACAACAAGTATCAGAGTACAACACAAAGCGTGGTATAATCATATGCCAACTTACAAAAGATAAATACAAAGTTATACAAGTTATGATAGGCAAAAATCACTTTACAAGTGTCCGTTATCACAACCCAAGTCCAAAATGAATCCTATACAACCAAAAATACAAAAATGCTCACGAAAAGGATGGAGACCCCGTGAACCAAAAGGAAGAGTCGGCACGATGAGACTAGAGCTGGTCAGCCTGCTCAGAAAGATAGGCCCGGTCCTCTGTGGAAGGCTCCACTTCGTTCCAAGCCTCAGAATCTGAATATGCAAATCCAAAGGGTCAAGACATATAATAACAAATAAAAGATAGTCAGTGACATAAGGATCATGAATAAAAGGCAATGAAGTTACAATAAATAGCAATGAATAACAAGCGATGTAAACTCAATAAGGTAAGATCATATGCAACAAATCTACAATTAACGTCTTATTATTATTACTTGTCTTACTGTGATATCTAGCTATGTGACCCAGCGTCCCAGAGCACATAGATCCATATCCTAGTGAAACAAGGTTGTTATTGGAAACAGCGGTTGTATCGACGAACTATGTTTACAGTGGGTCCCGTGCATACCCGGCACCACGGCCCAGGATTGTTCCGTTGCTTGAAGACGGAACCTGCCGCAAGGCTAAACAGGAGGGACTTATGTATGCCCTTGTCATGACAGTAAACAGGAAAGGGAGCAAGCACTCCCCTCGGTCCCCTGGAGTACCACAGGTAAGACCGGAACAGTAATTGTACAATATACCTAAAACCACTGTAAACACGAACACAAATCGATATTCCGCATATTTCCCCCTGACCCAGTGTAAGTTGGTCTATTTTATATATAAAAGTCGGGTTTATCATGCTTGGTGTTATAGTGATAGCATGAAGGGGTGGTGATATTTCATATTTAACAAGTTATGAAATGATAATAAGTAACAACAAGTCATGAAGCATAATAAAGCAAGATCTATCAGGTGTCATGTCATGCAGTACAGGTATGAAACAGAACAAGACTAATATAGCATACACACATCAGGGCAAGATCAAAATCAAAAGGAAAGGAGTCTGAAATTTGGCCCAGAAATAGGCTGTCGGTCGACCTCCGGTCGACTGCCGGTCGACTGGGTTTATAACTAACGGTCGGGTGCCGGTCGACTGCCGGTCGACCGTACAAAGTGCGTGAGCTCCAGGTTTGGCCGGTCGACTGCCGGTCGACTGGTCCACAACAAATTCCTTAAGCCGGTCGAGTGGCGGTCGACTGCCGGTCGACCGCCAGCTCAAAGCTGTGCACGTTGTGCACATCGGTCGAGTAATCGGTCGACTGCCGGTCGACCGATCCTCTGAAATCTGCTGCTGTTAGAGCAGAAAATCAGATTTCAAGGGGGGTTGGTTCTAACAGTCTAAAATAGGATTTTTAAGGTATTAGGGGGCCTGATCTACCAACACAAGTACACCAAGATGGATTAGCCTTAGTGAGTAGTTATACACACATGGGGAGGTTGGATTTTAGTTTTGATAACCTAAAAATTGGATTTTTATGTTACAAGTGTACAAGGATCTCTACCACAAGTATATGGGGTGTTAACTAGGTCTTGGTGAGTAAAGATACTCACATGGATGGGTTTAATTGAGACTTGATCCAAGGATGGGGATGGTGGCTTCAATCCACACTTGTTGTTGAAGCTTGAGTTGAAGGATTTGATCTTGGAGTTGCCTATGGAGTGATGGTTGAAGTTGAGCTCCCTTGATGAAGCCCTAGTTGAATCCTTAGAGACCTTGAGGTGAAGGTGAAGAGGTTGGGTGTCCTCTTGGAGCTAGGGTTTGTGAGGAAGAAGGAGATCTTGGAGAGTTTCTTCTCTTGTGAAGAAATGAAGGAGAAAGGGGAAATTTGCAAATGAATTGCATTTATAGGTTGGGATCTTTTGTAAAGGGAGTGGAATTATGATAGAAGTGGGGGGTTTTCTTGCAAAAGAAGGGGGTGAGGTGTCCCTCACTTGGACACTTGGCCGGCTAAGGGAAGGAGAGAGAATTAGTGGGGTTAGGTGAAGGGTGAGTGGGAAATGAGGTGGAAAATGAGGTGGAATTGGAATTTTGCAAATTTTGGAAAAATGTCCGAAATTCAAGTATCTCGGAATGGTCTGAAATTTTTACCAAAAATCAAGAAAAATATTTGAAGACTCATGGTGAAATTCGTTTGAAGAAATACTGTATAGATTTTTAATTAAAAATCCCGGAATCAGTTATTTACCGACTCCGAAAGAATTTTCATAAATTTATAAAATTCTCAGAAAAAGTGTATAAGTAGGAAATATGATTCTAAGCAATAAAGTCTAAAGGACTTTCTAAAAATTCCTAATTGTTTGGGAGATAAAAAATTCGGAAATCGGTCAGCGGCACTGGCCGACACCGGTCTTGAAGAATTCATTTTAATTCCAGAAAATTCCAGAAAATCACATAAAATCTAAAATATTGGAAAATGATATTTGGAATTGAAATTGGTCAAATACGGATGGTAAATTGAAAAATACGATCGAAAGACTGAATACGTAACTAAGTACGTATTCCGGGAGAGGGGTATTACATGAACAGTAACAAGAACAACTAAACATGTATCAAGCAAGTTATGTCAAAGTCATGTGAAGCAATAGTATACATGTCTCAGGTATGTCATGTGATTTATACAATAGTAGCAATCAGTACCACCTGCTATTTTAATTACTCTCTTCCAGTGTCCCATACCACTGACGGTTCATACTGAAGCCCGCACCCCAGTCGAACCCATCCGGACATGGCCTACGGGTACCATTATCCAAACGAGAGAGCAACCAAATATCAAGTGTTCCCGACGTCACTATTGTGTATACTGTTTTATTATGTTAATTGGAAACCCGTGGTCGAGGAGTTCTTATCGGGTGGATGTATCCCGTGCATACCCGGATCACGGCCTTAAACAAGCCCCTGGCTGCCAGGACCAGGGCCCTCCGCTAAGAGGGGAGCATGAATCAAGTAACAAGAGCTCATGGAGCAATTGGTAGGCAGCCCTCCTACCGTCCCCTGCAGTGGGAAAACAATATGGATCCAGTACATCACCCGATAAGATCTAATCAACCGTCAAGTCTCCCCAAACCCCAGTTATCATTATGATCTGTTATATTAAGTATACAATGTAACAAGACAACCACTGTACATGATACGGGTAACATGTTAACTGGACTTGAGCTCTGTTGATAGCGTAGAACAATATAACGAGAACAATATACCCGAAAACGGGAACAATATCACGGGAACAATATACCATGAACAATATAACATGAACAATAGATGTGGGATTCCACATATCGCATATCAACAGCTCTCATGTCCAGTATCGAGTATATCCATATCAGTAACATGAAGCAATCATATAACATGAATACGGTACATGGAACAATAATACATGTACTATGAACGGGGATTCCTATGACAGTAATAGAGAAAGCATACATGCACTGGTAACAGGGCGATGGAAACATAACATGCATGTATAACAGTGATACGTAAACATAATATGCCGGTGTAACAGTGATACGTCAACATAATATGCCGGTGTAACAGTGATATGGAAACATGACATGCAAATGTAACAATAATATGTAAACATGACATGATATGAAATGCGGTAGTCCGTGCATTGGTCTAGTCGTGTACCAGTGCAACATATTTGTGTATCCGTGTACATGAATCTCAATATCGTGAATCTCAATATCTAAGTAATGGTGAGAGGTGTAACCGATGTCTACGTGCACTACGGTGTTTAGTGTACCAGTGAGTCAGTAAGTGCGACAGTGGAATAGGGACAAGACTCTGTCTAATGAAGTACGCGTGTCATAGCGTATCTGTGGAACTGTATGCATGTAATGTTACTGTGATACGATACATGACATGATAGTGTCCAAACATATGGTGACATAGTGGGCCGGATGTCAGTGATCCATGAACATGACCTAATAGGTATCCAGTGTCACACTCTACGTCTATTAGGTGTTAGGCATATTTAAGTACAGTGTTTATTATAATGTTTTAATATGGTGTACCAATTAGGATTTACCAGTCATTAATAAAGCAACCAAGTTCAATTAATAGACTAAAAAGATAATTTATAAAATAAAAACACTCACAAACTGGCTACAGGACTGTAGCTCTCGTCCCCACGATCGCAATGGATCCAGAATCGCCCGAATCGGAGTCCGGATGCTCCCGATATCGCCCGAACTCTAGAAATCATAAATTAAGGTTAAATATGTAATTACAGAAATTATTCAGGGGGCTATTTGTAATTTTACAGGGGCCTAAAAGTAATTAAAAATATTACAGGGTCTAAAATGAAAATATACCTTTAACGGGTCGGGTCCGGGTGTAAACGGGTCGGGTTTGGATTTAACTCCAAACCCAAAATCCAAACCCACTATTGGGTTTCCTCCAATTGAAGCAACGACAGCAGCAGCCTGGGCTGCTGCTGCCGCCCACCGCCGGCGCCCGCCCGTCGCCGGCGCGCTGTACCTCGCCGGCGCCCGGCCCCGCCGGCGCCGGTCACCTCACCGGCGCCCCTCCAGGCCGCCTTTCCGGCCAGCTGAACCGAGAGAGAGAGAGAGGAGATCCCTCCTCTCCACATAGCCGGCCCTGCGCCGGCCGGCCTACGGCGCCGCCGGCGCCCGGCCGTCGGCGCAGACCGTCGGGAAAGAGAGAGAGGGAGACATGGAGGGAGAAGGGATCACCGGCCTTCAAAGAGAGGAGAGAGAGTTCTCAGCCCCTTGAGAGAATAAGAACCAAACTCAAATCCAGAGAGAGAGAGTGGGAGGTAGTGAGAGATTAGAGAGAGAGTAGGAGAGAGAGAGATGGGGAGAGAGGGAGAGAGAAAGGAAGAGAGAGAAGAGATTTTTAAAGAGGGGGGAAGATGTCGGTGCTACAGTAGGGCGGTGGAAGGGGAAGTCGCTGGAAAGGAGGAGAGAGAAAAGAAAAAGAAAAGAAGATAAATAATTAAAATAATATTATTTAATTCGGCTCAAAATTCGACTAGCTCCGAACGGTACCCAAAAATTACATAAAATAGAAAATAATATCCTGAGACGTAATATGAAGACGGTTTGAAGAAATTCAATCCGGTTTGCAAATTAAAAATCCCGGAATGTCTCGCCGATACGGGCGACACCGGTTTTGCCCGGATTTTCGATAAATTCAGAAAAATCCCTAAAAATACCCGAACATAGCTCATGAAATTCTAAGATATATGGTGAAGGCCGATTCTCAAAATTCTACTCCGTTTGTGAAATAAAAATCGGAAGGCCGGTTATCGGTATCGGTCGACACCGACAACGGAGATTTTCCAAATTAATCCAGAAAAATTCCAGAAAAATCTTGAAAAATCTAAAATATTAGAAAATGATTTTTAAAACTGAAATCAGGTCAATCGGAATACTACAGAGGTCAAATCAAATTTGTACGTCGTATCGCGTACCGATACGATGATACGTACACCGGTAAGCAGGGTGTTACAAATATTATTACACCCAGTCCCTATTTTAAACTTTCAAGCTCTTCAAAAGATCAATTAATTTTATTGTGTGCATTGCTTGGTCAATTTGTTGCTAATTCTCATCATATCATGCATCATGCACATTGCATTAGAGAATGTTAGTTGCATATAGGAGATATTAGATTGCATTCATAAAATAAAATAAACACATAAAAAAAAAATAACTCAAGCATTTATAGCATAGCAATAGTGTAGTTGTACATGCCCACCCATAGTGGCAGAGACTACTATTTTGATGAAGTCACTTGAGTTCCAATTCAGGAAAACCTAGTAAATTTATGGATCCTTGAAAATAAAATAATCAAACTATATAACCAGCTAAAACAAATTAAGATAAAATAACACAACTACATAATTAATTAAAATAAACTAAGATAAAATAAACCAACTACATAATCAAGTAAAACAAACTAAGCCATTAGATGTCCCCATCATTTCTCCAGGGTTAGAGAAAACTCCACCAGAAAACTCCACCCTGTCGAATGCAGATATCTCTGACCGTCATTCGGCCATGGTGATGATCGTAGAGCCAACATTCGTTCATGGTCTGCATCAAGGTGGTAGTGGTTATATTGAACGACGGCGACGGAATTAGAAGATGTCAGCGATAGAATACGATGATGATAGAGTTGGCAGCTGAAAGAAAGCAATCATAAACAATGGTGATGAGCAGTACCGCGTGTAAATTTTGACGATTTCGATCGATACTATCTTTGATGGAGAAATTGTGGTCTTAAGATTTTGGTGGAGAAAATTAAGAATTTAGCTCTGATATCAAATTGATGGGGAACAAACACAATTTAAGAATCTCTCCCTAGAGTTTCTCAGCCAAACACACTGGCTGCAAGCTTTTCAAAGCAATTTTAATTCATCCAAAAACTGTCTAATTGAATAGAAGTCTCGTCTTATATAGGCATACAACAAAGAAGAAATCTCACTACCACCAATATAGAACTAAATAACCAAAACTAAATAAAACACTAAAAACAAATAAAGCAGCTAGGCTAATTGATCCGTTCTGACTTGAGTCCACATGCCCTACTCGAACTATAATGACGAAATGCGGCAACATCTCCCACTGTAGGTCCGAAGTCCTGAACCGACCAAATTTTTTTAAAGAAAATTAGCCACCACAATGATAAGACTGCCCCATGTGTAGATTATCAAATAGTTGAAGATTGAATAGTTTGACTGCCTCCCTTTTGGTTCTGCACTTGTATTGAAATATTGGGCCTGCAGGATCAAGCTTGGACTTAAGAACAAGGGATTAGTTCAAAGCTTGTAAATATTTGGGCCAGACGAACCTTTATAAAGTATTAACCATCTGTCATTTAAATCTTGACCAGCCTGCTCACAATCATGTATATCTACAGGTTAGGATATATATTAGGTTCCGGGCCTTCTAAGCTTGGCTGGTTAACAGCCCTAAAAGGCTCTGCAAATTAAGCATTTTCAAATTGCATAGGGAAGTTCAGAAATTATCTGAGAAGGGTTTGTTATTTTTATTATTGTGTATGGTAAATAACTAAGCAAATGATCTTATTAGTTTGATGCTTTCTACTAAACAATGATTATTTAATAAGGGTAATACTTTTTCAACCATTTTAATATTTATATGAAAAGCATGAGTTTATTTAACCACAGGAACTTATCTAAACAGTGCCTCTAACATTTCTTTCTTTTTAATAATACCATGCAATATGAGTAAAGCACGATTATGAGTTAAATGGTATATGAGTTAAAGATAACAATAAATCTTTTTATTTTTGTTATTAATTTAATTCTTGGTTCATGTTCATAGTATGCGACAATATTTTACGTTGGCTGTCACAGGCCTACCACAGATCGGAAAAAACATGAATGGAGGTAATACGACAAGATATAGAGGCTAAAGGTCTTAGTGAAGACATATTGCTCGATAGGAATGAGTGGAGAAAGCTGATCCATGTGCCCGATCCGGCGTAATTCTCTTTTGGTTCATGTAGCCTACCCCAAATACTTGGGACAAATGGCTTAGTTGTTGTTTTTTTTTTGTTGTTGTTACCTTCTCACTTAATTAAGCATAGGGAAGCATTTTCATCTTTTATTTATGAGAAAGTAAAAGTATGTTTATCTTAAATTTTCGACACGATCTCAACTTAAAAAAAGGAAAGTAGTCGGGTCCACAACTTAGCATGAGCAATGCATGAGCCACAAAATCTTGTACATATCAAGAGAGAGGTATTGCGTATCATGATTCATTGGTCTTAGTAGTTGAGCTTTAGTTTCAAGAACTAAGAAACTTCACATATCTAAAGGACCATCTCTTAGTTATTTAGAACGGATTATGCTAACTTTTCTTTCAATAGAACCACTTAATAAGAAAGCAGACGGGGCTAATATTTGTTTCATTTATAAATAACTATCTCCTATAGCATAAAAACAATCACACTCTAACTAAACTCATCTCATCTATCTAGAATTTTCAATATTTTAAATCCCTGGTTCTTAGCACAGTGATAAAATCTCTTTGCAGTGGACAAGAAGTTTGGGGTTCAAATCTCACTTGTATCAGACTGCAGCATATGCTTTCAAGAAAAAGAAAAGGGGATGCCTCAATGTCTCATTAGTTTGCGAACACAGAAATTAAAAAGTTCCCATTTGTATCATTTTCACATATATACTCTTATCATCTTCATTCCTGTTTTTTTCCCCTTCGAATGTGGTAATGAATTTCATTATCTATAAATACCTATATTCGTATCATATTCTCCCCCATGTGACCTTTTCAACTACATTAACATGTCTCCCCTTCTTCACGGAGGAATGCTTAAGGTGGCAAATGCCTTCTCCTCGGGTATGAATATCAATATTGGTTACTAAAGCTCCTGCCATTGCATCAAAATTGTGAGATTGTGATCAGAGTTCAGATAATATATTTATATTCAAACATACTGCACAGGTTGAGCGTCTTTTTATGAGCCAAAACCGAGGCTTTTTTTAGCAATGATATTCTTATTTTTAAATCCGCTTTTTAAATGTGCGTCCGATGGGAATTGAACCTAAATTGCTTTGATACCAGATTAAAGTGACCGTTACTATACCAAAACTCTAAAGTTGTGGTGAGAGTTAAGGATAACATATTTATATTCAAACATTGACAATGGATGCACTACAGGTTTTAGCTAGACCATTTCCCATTGCCTGTTCTTCGTCACCCTGGATCCAAATATTACTTTGACAAACAAAGAAGACAACTATTTAGTGAATCTAGCCACCCTCATTTTGCACTCCTACCAAATTCTGAATTTACACACTGCTCACCCATTTGCAACCACATCTTGAAGTGAGACCGCTCACACAAGAGCTGGGAGCGACCAATGGGGTCTTCTTGGTTGTAACAACTTGAAAGATTATATACTATTTGTCTACGCTCGAGCTAAAAGAGGTAAGATACTCGAGATGATTTATAAAGTCTAGTTATGATACAATGCGAGTCGACCAGCTAGAATTGTAGAATATGGTTAGTAATTATTTATAAATGATAAAATATTATTTACTAAGCTACATATTTTAAATAAATTTTAGAATATTTTTTATAGCCATGTGAATAGGTTGTCATAACTAATTTTTTGAGTGAGTTAAATTAGTTTAAGATTAGCATAATTCTAATTAACTTAATTAATCTAACCAAGAGACACCTAAGCTGTACATGTGTCACAATCAATTGAAGTAAAGAAGTTACCACTTGACACCTAGCATTAATGATAAGTAACACCCATACAAAAACCTTGTCTCTTCTTTACTTCTCATTTTTCATCTCCTTTTTCTCTCCACTTTTTCACTCTCTGTCATTTCTTCCATTTGTTGGCCAAAAACAATTGGAAAGAAAAATAAGAAAATGAAGAAGAAGAAGCAGCAGCAGCAAAATTACACAAGGAAGGAGATCTCATCTCTTATAGGTGAGTAGTTATCACCTTTAATATTTAATATCATTCTAACTAAGTTTAATTTTAATAAGGATCATGCATTTAGATTAAAGTTTAACTTTGATTAGGATAACTATAAAGATTACAACTTTATGTGATTTCATGAGTTTATTATGTGTTTCTCAAAAGATCATAGCTTTATGTGACGTGTATGAGTTTAACTTGAACTTTCTTATTAGACTTTCTTATACATAATTTTAATTTATGTAAATTACATGGTTTCAGTTTTAATTTCATGTAAATAACTTAAGATTGTATCTACAAATTTTACTTGCTCAAGTTTAAAAATTATTATAGATAATTTCTTATATGCTGTGCAGAATTCTACAAACCTGCAAATTCTCTGTCGAATTTGATCTATATAGAAAAAGTATTGTCATGTAATATGCCGTTGAAAAGGCTATCGAGTTTATTTTTCAGTGAATCATTTCATATCTCTTTTGAATATTTGCATTATGAGTTATGACTGATTTAAAATAGATGTGTCAGAATTCCAGAACTACAGTAGAACTGAACTAATATTTCAATTCAGTATTAATTTGAATAGTTAGCCAAATAATGTGTAATTATTTCCAAATAAGTGGAATATATTTAGAATTCATATATTCTGATTTTGCTTTAAAGTGGATAACTTGATTTCATTTATTTTGGAGGCTAATACGATTATGCATGGTCAATTTTAGTTGGTATCGTAATTGGTTTTTAAAATTCTTCTATGTAAGAGTATTGCATGTTCTATTACATATTGTGATTGTGTTTTCATAACTGGTAAATTACAATAGTGATGCATGTTATGTGCTAGTTTGCATTAAGTATAAAGTGCAAATACTAAATTTCACTTACTTGAAAGAGTTTGTGTTCTATATGTTTCATTTGTTTTGTTGAAAAACTTGGGAATATGTGATAATTGTGTGACAAAATTTGAAGCCGGGGTTAGTTGTGTGGGAGTGAAATGGTGTCTGCATTATAATTTCTATATATGATATAAGATGAAGCAGAGGGTAGTCGTGTGGGGGGTGAAATGGTTCCTGTATTATAATTTCTATATATGATATAACATGAGGCCGGGGTAGTTGTGTGGAGGTGAAATAAAGCCTATACTAAATTTTTATATATGAAATAACATGTAGCCTGGGGTTATTGTGTGGGTAATGTAAAACGAGAGGGATCACAATCACCTTCAAGAAATAGAGAATGAAACTTAGGTTTTGAAAGGAAGAAAAAAGAAATGAGAATTAGTAAGAAAATAAATAACTTTGGGCTTCACACCCCTTACACCATAGGCTTCACATCCCTTACACCACGGGCGTCACACCCCAATCTCAAAAACTCAAGGCTCATGAAATTTAACTAGAAAAATTTTCATGTATTCATTCATCACTAATATGAGAAGTCCTGGGGCTTATTTATAGGCTTTACAATAGTCAAGTTTTAGAAAATAACCAATTTGGTACTAAATTTTCAAATAAAAGAAAACAAAAAAATAAAATAAAGCAAAATACTGAAACCAAAATAATGCACCACGTGATGTCCTCATCATTTCCCCTGGGTGGGAATAAACCTGACCCTGTTGAGTGTGGGCTCCCTATACGAAGCATCTCAATCGGGTCATGGTGATGGTTGGGGAACCGGCGGTTGTGCATCAACTCCAAACCATGACGGTGGAGGTGGGACTGGCCTCCATGACAGATTAGTTCAATTGATGATAGATCGGAGAGGCATGCAGTGGAAAGAGTCAAATCCGCTCTACTGAAAATCGAACTAATACCAGGATCCCATGGAAATTACAATTCATCAGAAATTAAACCAGTATCTATGATACCTTTGATGTACCGTAGAATCCACTTTACTGTCTCCCAATAACTCCTGTCGGGATCGTACATATATGTGCTTACTATTGAGACAGCCTGTGACAGATCAGGCTTGTGTTAGCCCAGAGGCCCTTCACCTTAGTTTTGATGATGACTAACTTATGAAGGTTAGTTACTAATGATCTTGTGTTTATATAGTTTCAGATATTGATTAAGATCCTAGTAGGTGATTAGCTTCAACAAAAAATTCAAAGCCAGTGTTGGGGCTAACACGTGATGATTCAAGAGCTCGCGCGTTAAGATCACATCTAGCACTCGGAAGGAGTCAAACTCATTAGATCGTGTTTAGATCAAGTCGTCTTGGAGCTAAAGATCTAAGAGAAGACTTGTTTATAAGTTTTTTTAGTTTTTGTTTTAGATCTTGTGTAAGATTGATTAGTCTTAATATGCTCAAGTTCACATACACAAGTTTAAAAGTTTTTGTTTTCGGTTTAACCGTTTTGGAATTTCAAGAACATATCTTTAGTTTTCTTGAATAGATAGAATCGAAACAAAGTTTACTTGTTTATATGTATATTAGATTTCATCCATATACATCTATGATTCATATTGTCTAAAAACTTATTTTGATGATTCTAGTTCATGTGTTTCAAGTTTTGTTTTTTTTAATAAAACTTAATTTTAGATTTAATGTTAAAAACATAGATATATCTTTATATATGTATTAGATTCTATCCATACACACTATACTTCAAAAGTGTTTAAATATCATGTTTTTATATTTATACAAGTTTTGGAGAAAACATAGTTTCTTTTCAAAATTCATGTTTTGGAAAATATAATTTTTGTTTAAAGCCAATATTTTCATGCCTCAAAAATAGTTCAAATAGTTTGTAATATGTGTTGATTTTTGGTCACATATATTTGTACTTCAAATATTTATAATAAGTTATTTTTGTGGATTTTATAGGATTTTATTGGATTTTATGGGTATTAAAAAGCCAACTTTTCAAAAACTAAAATTCTACTTTTTGCCTTCTGGCGGTCGACCGACCGGTTGACCGAACCAGCGCTCGGTTGACTGGTCGTCGACCAATGCGCACAAGGATGTGCACGTGGCTAGCCTTTGTGGCCGGTCGACCGTACGATCGACCGACTGGCACTACCTAACTCTCGGCTAGGCCCGGTTGACCGGGCGGTCGACCTGCCTTGGGGCGGCGGACCGACTGGTTGACCGACAACCCCAACGATCGGAAATCCGACCATTGGCGGTCGACCGGGCGGTCGGCCGACAGGTCATTTTTGACCTGTTCTGATCCCTAACGGCTATATTTTCAGACCCTATAAATATGGGTCTTTTGAGGCCTATTTTAACCAAGATTTCAAGAGCAAAATTTCTCATATTTTCAAGTGTTTTCAGTAAATTTTCATAACAAGTTGTAGTGCTAAAATGTCTATCTTTATTTTGTTTCAAAGTTTTTGAAAAATCAATGAAAATCAAATCTTTGGGAATAATAGTTTGTTCTTCATTTCTCTATCAATTCAAGAGTTTTTCCCAAGAGTTTTTCTTTGTGTTTTCTTTTCAAAATCTTTGTATTCTCACATACTTGAGCTATCATCTCAAATCTATCTTTAGGTTCTTTGTATTGTGAGAACATTGTTTGTGATCTCTTTATATCACCAAGAGAGAGTTTGTGATCATTGGATCACTAAGTTTTATTTCTTTTTTGCTTTGTGTTAGACTTTGTGCCTTCCGCTTGTATAGAGGAGAAAGAGAGTAGAGTTGTGTACTCCGGTTGTAATTATAATTCCTCAATGGAGGTCCCTTTGTGGAGGTCCTGTGTGGACATAATGAAAATCTTTCTGTATGAAGGCGGGGACGTAGAGCAGTGGCTCGAACCTCGAAATATATCCTTGTGTTTGCGTTTGCACGATCCCGATAGGGGTTATTGGGAGGCAGTAAAGTGGATTCTACAGTACATTGTAGTAAAGTGCGTTTGCACGAACCCCCTCCCAATAACCACTTTACACACCATTGCATACATTAAACTACCAACTACGCTAGCATATGGCACGTGAGTTAGGTACTTACGTTCTTCAACAAAAGTAGGAGATAGTAACTTTTAACTTGAAATGAGGAACCAATGGTGTACTTACAGACTTCGTATCACCGTTGATGTTGAACTTCTGCAGTACCTTTTTCAAATACTCCTTTTGTGTCAGGCTAACCTTGCCACTTTTTAGTCTCTCTCAATCTCCATGCCTAGAACTTTTTTTTACTTCACCTAGATCCTTTATCTTGAATTCAGAAGATAAGTCATTCTTCAATTTGTCAATTGCGGATGCTTTTAGAAGCAGTGAGCATATCGTCTACATACAACGGTAGAAAGATGTACTCTTTACCCGGTAGCTTATTGTAATACATATTACACATGGGGCATAATGGCTTCGCGTGTACCTCTTGCCTCTCATGAAGCTGTCAAAATGCTTGTACCAATGCCTTGGCGATTGTTTTAATCCATAAAGCGATTTCTTCAACTTGCATACCATATGTTTCTTTCCTTCAGTCTTAACCCCGTTGGCTGAGACATGTAAATCTCCTCTTCAAGATCTCCATAGAGAAAGCGGTCTTCACGTTGAGTTGATCAAGTTCCAACTCATATTGTACCACCAGTGCTAGCAAAATCTGAATAAACGAGTGCTTTACAACCGGTAAGAATACCTCATTGTAATCAATGCCTTCTCGCTGAGCGTAGCCTTTAGCTACCAATCTGACTTTGTAGCATACAATATCATCATCGCGAGATCCCTGTTTCTTTGCAAACACCCACTTACAACCGATCGCCTTCTTCCCCTTCGGTAATTCTGACAGTTCCCAAGTGTCGTTCTTGTGTAGAGAACTTATCTCTTCTATCATGGCATCCTTCCACATCTTGGACTCCAACTGATTCCAGCGTCCTTATATGTAGACGGGATCGTCTCCTCAACGACTGGGAGAACATAGGCCACAATTATTTCTATAGTGAGCCAACTGGGCTTACGTGGATATCTCCGGGTTCTTCCAACTGCAATGGATTCTTGGACATCACCCATAGCCCATCCTTGATCCTTATCATCAGCATCCTGCTCGGCTACATGACCACTACCCTGTGTCATCTTGTATATGGTCTCAAATGATACTGATCTTTCTAGAGACGGTGAAGTAGCATTACTCCCCACCTGCTGCGATATCCCTTCGGTCGTTTCACTCTCCACCTGCTAAGAGTTTGTAGGCTTCATCATTGAAGCCTCGTCAAATGTGCATCTTAATCAAGACAAACTTCTTGTCCTTAGGATCCTAAATTTTGTAGCCTTTTACACTTTTCTTGAATCCTACGAACACACTATTTCTCGCTCTCGAGTCTAACTTGTCTTCCTTCATATGATAGTAGGCCAGACAGCCAACTACCCGTAGCGAATTATAATCCTGAGCAACTCTTTCCGACCATGCTTCTAAAAGAGTTTTACCTTCTATCGCAGATGGAGGCAATCTGTTAACGAGATAGCAAGCGTACGCCAATGCCTCAGCCCAAAAATATTTTGGTAAACTGGCGTTGGATAATATGCACCAGACCTTCTCTAGCAAGGTCCTATTCATCCTTTCAGCCACCCGTTTTGTTGCGGTCTGTGAAGTGCCTTTCTATGCCCTCATCACGACATAGTTGTAGGAAAAGATCACTTGTATACTCTCATATGTTGTCTGAATAGAGTACCTTGACCCTCCTTCCTATACTCTTCTCAATGTTCCTCTTCCACTCCACAAACAACTCCAGGACTTTCCTTTTCTGATGCATGATATATACCCAATATCACCTAGAGTAATCATCTATAAAAGACACAAAGTGGTGGTTATCTCCAATAGATGCCGTCTTGGTAAGTCTCAAACATCAGTGTGAATATAATTCAGAATACCCTAGGTGCAATGAGTCACGGTGCCGAATCTCACCTTGGCCTTCTTCCGATGACGCAATGTTCACAAAATTTCAATTTACAGGTACTGGCACATTTGAGTAAACATTGCTTTGCAAGAGCTTGCAAAGACTTTACTCCTGTATGTTCGAGTCTCATATGCCAAAGCTGGGTACAACCATCTGAATCTGAAGAAGTCGCCGCTTGCTCTATAATCGTGCCACCCTTCAAGTAGTAAAGATTATTGCGTCAGACGCCCTTCAAAACTACCATCGAGCCTCTAGTCATCTTGAGAACACCATCTCTAATAGATACATCAAGACCCAATGCTTTCAAGACACCAACAGAGATAAAATACCTTTTCAATTGAGGTACATACCTCACTTTTTTCAATTCTTGTACCATCCCATCAAACATCTTGATAAAGACTACCTATTCTTTCATGTTGCATGAACGATCATCACCCAAAACAACAAAACATCCATCCAGCTTCTCTAAGCTAGAAAATCAATTCATATTGGGACATACATGATAGGTAGCTCATGTATCTAACATCCACTCAGATTCACTGTTTCAGTCGAAAATATGTTTATTGCAAATTTCTTTGAATGGATGAAAATTACAACAAAATAACTCCCGATTACAAAAGAGAGAAGAGTTTGAGTGGATCTCCTCTTTATTTAGTGCTGGGTTCTTCGTGTAACAATAGAAGATAATTCTTGTCTTTCATTGACTGGCCGATCGAAAGCTTCTTTTTTGGATCTTCTCTTCGAGTCACTGGTGAAATGCACAGCTTCTATCAGTGATTGAATCTCAAAGAGATTTTATAACTTGTAATCAACAAGTTTTAAGAAAAGAGTTGAACTCTCTAGGCTTCAAGAACTTCAAAGATTGAATTTTGCTCTAGATAATTGGAATCTTCTATATTGGAATTCGAACCTCTCAGAATTGAGATCTCTCCCCTTTGTTCCTCCCCCTATTTCTCCATAGCTTTCATAGCTATTTATAGGAGTTCTTTCAGGTAGAATTTCCCCTAAAATTCCTCCATAATGGGGATTAATAACCTCATTACATGGGTGTTAATCGACCCAGTAACGACTGACAATTATAACATAAACGTGACCCTCGTGGGCTCTATTTTGTTGTTGAAACGCAGAGCTCACAGGCTCGCGTTTGAGTTGAGACGCGAAATTGGCTGAGGTTCGCATTTGAGTTGGAATGCAGAGCTGGCTGAGGTTTGAGTTGGAATACAGAGCTGGCTGCGGTCAGTGTTTGCAGTTGGAACGCAGAGCTGACTGCGGTCAGCGTTTGCAATTTGGAACGCGGAGTTGGCCGAGGTTCGTGTTTGCAGTTGGATGTGAGGTCCGCATTTTGTATTGAAACGCGACCTTCGGGTTGGAATGAGGTTCGCGTCGAAAGACTTGTCTTCAGTAAAAATTAGACAGCCTACAGAACTCCCTCCAAAGTTTTCGAAACTCCGCGGTAGACGGATTTCAAAATATTTTGAACTTCATGTTGGCTCCAATGATTGGACTGACAATCTTGTGAATTGCTCTGAACTTGATCTTGTCTGGATTCTGGTCTTCGGGAGTGTATTGTTGAACTGCTTGAAGCCTCCAGGAATAATCATTGTAAGTATCTAGATGCACAGTTTAGAACTTATTTGAGCTCTGATTTGGTTATCGGTATACTGTTGAAGTTAAACCGGTAGAGTTATCGATTGCCTCTATCAGTGTACTGTTGAGCTGATTGAAGCAGCAAAGACATACTCTTTGTATTGGGGAGAGAGGACACGTCTCTCATTGATGTAGATGCGAATGTCGCGCTGGACACGCTGTCGTTATCGTTTGCTTGAAACGCGAAGGTCACGTTGGATCATTCTGAACGTGGATGTTGTTTGGGCGTGATTGTCCGATGGAAAGTTCTGGACACAGATGTCGCTTGAACGCAAATGTCGTGTTTGTAACTTGTTTTGTTTTTGAATCATGTCTGTTTTGTTGAAAAATCAGACAGACTATAGTGAAAAATTTTAATTGCTAGAGGCGTGATATTAACCTAGCAAGTAAATGATCAAACGACGTCACTAGGAAAGTTGAATAGGGAAAAGTGTAGTTTTAACCAAATATCTCGTTCCCGTTGAGAAAATCAAGAGAAATTACTGTCAGGAGTGTGATGTTAACTTGATAGGGGAATTTGCTAGAGGTGTAATATTAACTTAGCAAGCAAAAATCTTGTTTTCGTGAAGAAAATCGAGAAAATTACTGTCAGAGGTGTAGTATTAAACTTAACAATGAGATGTTTTAGAGGTGCGATATTAACTTAGCACTAAAGGTTTCAATCTCACTGAGAAAATTGAGAAGATTACTGTTTTCCATTGATTTGCAAAGGGAAAAACTTATAAAAAAAAGTATTGAGGAGCTAAATTACAAGTAATTCTCTGCAGTAAGAAGATTACAGGTAGATCTCCTTTGAGATTTCTGGGAAAGTGTGCCGGTAGGAATCTGATCAGCGCGCGATCACTTTATCCCTTTGACGATGCAATCGATCGGGCAATCGGACTGTCGTCTGATGGGATTTCCTTCTCGCTTGGTTCGGGGAATCGGAGAAAAGAAGGTCGGTAGAGCCCTCTTGTTACTTCTCGAGCTGCCTCCGCTTGGGAATTCCTTCTCGCCTGGTTCCAGAGATTCCTTGAGAGGGAGGAAGATCTTAGGATATTAGCACCCTGATTAGAGAAGTAATTCTCTGAATTCTTGGAAGCAAGAGAGTAGATCTCTGTCCTTAGCCGTCTCTCCTCTCTTTTTTCTTGAGTCATTTTCTCCCCTCTTTTAGCTCTCGCCCCTGGTAGGCTATTTATAAGGAGGAGTAGGGGTATAATCGCCCTGAAAATCTGGAAACAGATTGGGTCAATCTGTTTTACATCTGGTAAGTAGCCTCGCCGCGAGGCTAGAATCAGCTTCTGCGAAACTAGGAATAGCTGATCTCTTGATCTGCTCTGCTAGATGAGGGATACTCCCTTGATTCTTTCCAAATAACTGAAAGATCTTCCCTGATCTTCTCACTTGATTGGGAGAGTCAAAAGATTATGGCAAATAACTGCCAAATTTGATCTCAATTAAATCTGATCTCAATTAGATTTGATCTCATCTGGAGATTTGATTGGTCAAAGGTGACCATAAAACACCCGCAGCGGAGTCGTTGCGTTGAGCTCATGACGGAACTGGGAGAAGCATCTGGCGAAGTTAAAAGAAAGCTCTTCAGCGGAGCTGGATAACTCTGTGGCGAAGCTACCAATTACCCTTTTGCGCAGCTACATGGAGCTTCGAGCGAAGCTAACTCTCTGCGGAGTTAACTGAGCATTTCTGTGCGAAGTTGTAAGTTAGCTCACAGCGAGGCTGTGAAGGAGCTTCCTGCGATGCTAAACAACTTTGGCTTCTTATGCGAGACTTATCTCGTGGGCTCGTGCGAGACTAAGTGTTAAGCTAACTTAGTGTCTCTGGACCTACTTGGGCCTTCTCACGAGCATTTCTTGGCTTACTGTCTGCTTCACTGGATCAGTAGAGTCCAAGTTGTTGATATGTCCCTTTGAGATGGGTAAAGAACTGGTCGTCAGCTTGTCTGCCGCTTGTCTTTTGTAGATGTCAACAAGTTAGACATTATTCAGGCCAGTTAGGAATCTTGTCTTTTTTAGAGTGTCAACAATTACTATTAGAGGTGCAGTATTGAACTTAACAGTAAGATGTGCTAGACGTGCGATATTAATTTAGCACAAAATGTCTCATTTTTACTGAGAAAATTGAGAAGATTACTGTTAGAGGTGTATTATTGAACTTAACAGTGATTGAGTTTGCGGTTCGAGCAAATTTTAGTCAGACGTGTAATGTAAACTTGACCGAGATTGGATTTGCAACTTATGCAATTTTGGTCAAAGGTGTAATGTTAACTTGACCGATATTTGTTTACTGTTAGCGGTATAATGTTTAACATAACAATAATGGATTTTGTTTGCAATTTGGGCAAGTTAGGTTGTTGGAGGCATGATATTAACTTGACAAAGATTTGAATTTGTGATTTGAACAAATTTGATGGACTTGCTATTCTGTTGACGAGAAAAACAAGTAGAGTTTGGTTCTGCTGGAGATATGTTGGAGTCTTATTGTCAAAGATTTTACTGTTAACATGACCAGTGCTCTGCTGGAGATTAGGGGTGAATTGTCAGATGTAATCATTAACATGACAAATATTAATTTCCTTGGTGAATGAGAATTTTACTGTTAGAGGTGTGATGTTCAACATAACAGTAGTTGATTTTGCAATATATGCAATTTTGGTAGACCTGTCATTCTATTGTAGAGAAGACAACTGAAATTGGATCCGTTGGGGATATTTGAAATTTTTATTGTCAAAAGTATAATGTTTAACGTGACAAGGACTTGTTTTGCGTGTTAGAGGTATTAATTAACTTAGCATGGGAGATGTGTAATATAAACTAGAGATTTTATTCCCACTGGAAAAATTGAAATGACTATTGTTAGAGGTGTAATGTTAACTTAACAATAATCTGTGCTAGAGGTGTGATATTAACTTAGCATTAGAGAGGTGTAGTATTAACCATAGGTCCCGTTTTTCGCTGGGGAAATTGGGAAGATTCATTGTCATAGATGTAATATTAACTTGACAGTGAGATGAGTGCTAGAAGTATGATAATAAACTTAGTATTACAAGTCTCGTTTTCTTTGAGAAAATCGAGAAAACGACTGTCATAGATGTGATATTAACTTAGCAGGTATGTGTTTTGTAGTTTAGGCAAATTTGGCCAGAGGTATAGTGTTAACTTAACAGGAATTGATTTTGCGATTTGAGCAATGTTTGGTCAGAGGTGTAGTGTTAACTTTACCGGAATTGGATTTGCGATTTAAGCAATGATTGATCAGAGGTGTAATGTTAACTTGACCGAAATTAGTTTTGCGATTTGAGCAATGTTTGTCAGAGGTGTAGTGTTAACTTGATTGGAATTGGTTTTGCGGTCTGAGCAATGTTGGTGAGAGATGTATTGTTAACTTGACCGGAATTAATTTTTTGAGTAATGTTTAGTGGACCTGCTATTCTATTGAAGAGAATTAACAAGAAAGAGTTATACAAACTGAGGGTATATTGGAGTTTTACTGTCAGAGGTATAATGTTAACATGACAGGGTAAATCTATAATCATTTCGCTGAGAAAATGAATATAGTTTATGATCCTACCATTCCATGAAAGGGAATTGGTAAGAGATTTTGGTGGGAATAGGTGGGATCAGGTCTCTTAAGATTTTTAGAAAACTTTCAGGTATCAACGAATTTGGTATGCCTTTACCAACTACCATTTGAGTTGGGCCAGTCATGCTATTTTCCTCGGCATGATGAATTATCAAGGATTTTCTGTTGGGCTTAAAAGTCAACTTTTTCGCTATCATTAGCCGTCAGAAGCGTTGAATTGTTGTGTCACTTGAATTGAACATATTTCATGTCTTCTAAAAATCTTGTTGGGATTAAAGATGTCAGTGTAAAGCTCCGTGGGGATTTATCCAGAGATTAACGTTCCTTGTGGAATCTTCTCTGTTCCTCATTTGGTCACCACATTTTGATATGAATGCGGAAACACTGGAAATATTCTGCAAAGATGCGTCACAGACCTTCTTCAATGAGTTCGGCTTGATAAGCTATCAAATAAACTCATTCAATCAGTTCATCAGACTATTTGGATATTTTATCATTGAATCGAGCTTCGATCGATCGAACAGGAGAAGGGAGACATGCTACCATTACATGTAAAAAAGTCAAGCTAGATAAGCCATCCTTCAAGAAGAAGAGAAATGGTCAAGAAGAAGAGTGTCCAAAACTGTTGCTTAAGCATGTTCGACTTCAAAATGTGACATATTCTTCTAAATTGAAGGTGGGAGCATGTTTATGTACTAGAGAATAATGATAAGGCTAAAAACAGTCATTTTGCCTTTGTCTTTTCTTCGATGTTTACATCATGTATCATTAGACACTGATGTTCAATCGGCTCGATCTCAACCAACCGTGATGTGGTCCATTGAATGAGGAAGTTTTTCTTTGGCGCTTTCGCAAACACCTTGGATCTCAAGCCCTAATCCATCTGACTAATCAGGGTGAATCTTCGATCAGAGGTATAGAGTTAATTTGATCATGAGAAGAGTGACAAGGCTAAAACCAAAGTTTTAACTTTGTCATTTCTTCAATGCTGACATCATGCATCATAATGTCACAAATGTTCGGTCGGCTTGGCGTCGATCGACCTGATATGATCCATTGAATGATGAAGCTTTTCTTTGGTGCTCTCCTAAGCATCTTAGATCTCAAACCCTAATCCATTTGATTGATCAGGGTGAATCTTCGATCAGAGGTGTAGTGTTAACTTGATTATGAAAAGAGTGACAAGGCTAAAATCGGAGTTTCCAACTTTGTCATTTCTTCAATGTTGACATCATGCACCATAATGTCACCAATATTCGGTCGGTTCAGCGTCGATTAATCGTGATGTAATCCATTGAACGAGGAAGCTTTTCTTTGACGCTCTCCCAAGCATCTTGGATCTCAAACCCTAATCCATCTGACTGATCAGGGTGAATTTTCGATCAGAAGTGTAGTATTAACTTGATCAGGGGAAGTACTTCTTCAGAAATTTCCCATTGATTTGCATCATGAGCGTGTCATCATTTGAATTTGTAAGGGGTAAGCTTCGTTCGAGTATACCATCTTTACTACATAGGGTCCTTCCCACTTAGGATAGAATTTGCCTTTTGGTCTTGTGCGTCATGACCATGGGTCGTTTGACAGCTAAGCAAGATCACCCTTCTTGAAAATCCATTCTTTGACTTTCTTGTTGAAGGCTTTTGTGATTCTATCTTGGTAAAGCTTAATTTGTTGTCAAGCTTGGAGTCATTTATCATCTAAAGCTTCTAACTCTTGAAGACGCAGTCGATGCTTATCCTCGTGTGTCATCTCTATTGCCAAGGCAATACGTAAAGATGAAATTTGAATCTCCAATGGTAGCACAACTTCACATCCATATACCAAGGAGAATGGAGTGGCCTTCGTTGGGGTTCTTATAGTTGTGTGGTAAGCCCAGAGACATTCACCCAATTTCTCATCCCAGTCGCATTGACTTTTTGAGACAAACTTCTTGAGAAGTTTTTTAGTATCCCCTAACTTATAATACAATATTTCTAGTTTTATTAATTTATTTGGATTTACTTATCATTATCATTATTGATTAACCTATTTTGTAAATGTGAATAAATACATGTATGTATGTGTATATATATGTGTGTGTGTGTGTGTATATATTGTTGGCCCAAAGGCCTATCACCCTAGTTTTGATGATGATCAACTCATGAAGTTATATTTACTAATGATCTTGTGTTTGATTAGTGACAGATTCATTATCAAGATCTTAGTAGGTGCATAGCTCAACAAAGGACAAAATATCAAGATTTGGAGCTAGCACGGTGTGATCCAAGGAGCTTTTGGATCAAGCTTGGACCAAGTCAAGAAGATGAGAAGCCTTCAAGTGAAGACTTCAAGAAGATGAAGACTTGTGTCTAGGTATAAGATTTTGTTTTGTTTTAGTTAAAAATGTAAAGGATAGATAGTTGGTGGATTGCTCAAGTTATATCACACACACACTCTTAATAGAACTCTTGATAGAATTGCTTTCATAAAAGATTTTTATATTTAGAAAAGAATTTTTAGTTAATAAAAGATTTTCTTTGACAATATATATATACCTTGGTTTTGGTATTTCTATCATGTATATTCTTTTTCAACCATAACCAAGTTTAGAGCTTAATGTCAAAAACATAGATATTACATTATGATTGTGTAGTGGATCATATCCATACACACTATGCTTTAAAATGAAATCAAATATCTTGTTTTTATATTTTGTGAAAGTTATGAAAACCAAGTTTGAAAAATACATGTCTTGATTTTTGATAAAATTTGCAAGACGCTGAAATAATATGAATATGTTGATATATGTCTTGAAAATTTTTATCACAAGTTTGGTTTTCAATATAGAATGTTAAAACAAGTTTATGGAATTTTTATAAGTGTTTAAAAGATTTTAAAATTAATTTTTAAAACAGTTTTCCAGACCTGATATTGGCTGACAGGCCAGTCCGGTCGACCGGGCGGTCGACCGAACCAAGGGCCGGTCGACCCACGGTCGACCGGACGTGCACAGACTTGTGCATGTCTGTCAGCACAGTGGTCCGGTCGACCGGACGGTCGACCGCTGCAGAGAGTTCTGCTCTCTGGATTTCTCGGTCGACCGGCGCGGTCGACCGGAGGCTGCAACGGTCGGATTTTAGACCGTTGCCGGTCGACCGGCCGGTCGACCGGAAGCTCTGACAGAGCCCAACGGTCAGATTTTTCTGGCCTCTATAAAAGGGGTTTTGTCATTGTTTGAAGCCAAGATTTTAGGAGAGCTTTGTGCTAGTTTTTCCCAGCCTTTCTAAAAGAGTTTTCTCCACATAATAGTGAGCTAATATTTCCTATCAAAAGGGATTTTATCAAGAGAGTGTAAATTGTGATTCTTTGAGTTTTCCTCCACCTTTCTAATCCTTGCTTTTCTCACACTACACTTGAGCATCCATTGTTATATCTATCCTATAGGAGAGTGTTGTAGTGAGAGTTTGTAATTGGTGATCAAAGTATTGTAGATCACCAAAGATTTCATCCTTGTACTTTGAGGAGACGGGCAAGTGTGCTCGTTGGTGGTTGGAGTTCGGTTGTGAACTCTTTGGTTTGAGGTGCGGCCTCGGCGAGCTTGTGGGAGCTTGCGTGTGTACGGGACTTGGGAGTCCGAGGGCTTGTAGGTGTTGCGGCACCGAGGAGAGATCCATTGGGATCTTGCATAGTGGAAATCCTTTGTGTGTCGAAGGCGGGGATGTAGAGCAAGTGTGCTCGAACCTCGAAACAAATCCTTTGTGTTTGCGATTGCTTACTCTATCTCTCTTTCTTTCTTTGTCTCTTATATCTTGCATTACTTTATAGTTTTTATCTCTTATATGCATGATATACCCTTGTGCTCATAATTGCTATACTTGCTTGGGATTGTTGTTAACACTAGTATTCAACCAAGAGAGCCAACGCGGCACCTCAACCCATTCAAGGGGAATCTAGAGGAGCTTGTCCAGAGCCCTGCAAAGGGAATTCGGCAACACTCTTGTGTTATACATAAGTGTTTAATTAAAAGAAGATTAATTTGGTCATAATAGATTTAATTCCGCAACATTTGGCATTAAGTGACCATAAGATTAGCCAACACCTATTCACCCCCCTCTAGGTGTTATTTCAATTGGTATCAGAGCCAAGTGCTCTTGATATTGGGTCTAACAACCTAGAGTTAAAGATCCTACTTTAGGCTAATCACAATATTTTGTACACACACCATGGACTTCATGTCACCACCCACCTTTGACATCCTCAACATCAACATTTGGAAGGTTAAGATGTCATTGTACCTCAAAGCCCTAGGTTTTCATGTATATCTTGCCACTACTAATAATGCTTATTCTTTAGATGGTAAGAATTTTGAGGCTAACTCAAAAGCCCTTCATGCTATCAAGTCTACCTTAGATGATGTTTATTTATCTAGGGTTTCTAACTTTGATTCGGCTTTTGTAGTATGGAACACCCTCATCTCCCTTGGTGAAAATGAACAATACTATGCGGGGAGCGATTCGGACGTTGGAAGCGACACCTCCAACGTATGCTACATGGTCCAAGGGGATGACCCCCTTGAGGTAAATTCCGAATCCGATGATGAGGACATGTCATATGATGAGCTATCTACTTTTTGTCATCTATTGCTTGAGAAATATGACATGATTAGAAAAGAAAATAAAAATTTGAAAAAGAACATTGCTTGCATGCATAAAGAACATGACTCATTTAGAGATAAGATTGCATGCTTAGAAAAGGAAAATAAAGATTTGAAAAATAAGAATGTTTCCTTGATTGCTAAATTGAATGATTTATGTGAAGGGAACACTA
This sequence comes from Agave tequilana, assembly GCA_038442645.1. NCBI lineage: Eukaryota > Viridiplantae > Streptophyta > Magnoliopsida > Asparagales > Asparagaceae > Agave > Agave tequilana. The sequence continues at coordinate 79,706 of JAVJIF010014384.1, read as the reverse complement.
TTTTGAAAAATAAGATTGATTTGGTAGAAAAACAAAAGGAAGATGTTTTTCAAGAAAATATCACTTTGAAAAGAAAATTTGTTGAAAAAGAAAAAGATTTTGTTTCACAAAAGAAAAAGAAAAATGATCATATATCTCATCATGCTTTACATGCCACCACAAATGAGATAAATGTTTTGAAAAATAAAATGGATAATTTGAGTTCAACTTTGAACTCTTGTGCATTTAATCATACTAAGTTGGAGTCAATGTTTTTAAAGAAACAAACTCCTCATGTTCATGCACATCACTCTCATCATCATGCTTATGTTGCACACCATGATCACAATCCTACACATAAGCATACTAAGGTGTACGTATGTACACATTGTGGTCGCAAAGGCCATTTAGCAAAATATTATTTTGATAAGAAACCTCATTTATATTTTGCTAAGTATAAAAGATTTTGGGATCCTTACAATAAAGCTAACCCCAAAGGACCCAAGAAAGTATGGGTACCAAAACCCCCACCCTTTGATTTTGATGTAGGTGAGGGCTCTCACAAAACGTGAGAGGATTGGTGCCTTGATAGCGGATGCAATGAACATGATGGACAAACTTTCGGATGCATTGCTATCAAGGAGATTTTGGTGGGAAAGACCACCATGCTTGGAGCTTTAGAGTTGGTAACAATTTCTAAACTCCTATTTTATTTATGTACATGCTTTTATTTTCATAATATCATTCATAGCATGTTCATGTTTTAAGATTTTATGTGCTTCATGTGGTATTTACATGCTTAGATGTAGAATTTGTCAAACTTGTATTTATACATGTACAAATAGTAAATTACAATTGATTCATATATGATTGAACTTTATGCTCATTTGTACCCACTATATGTATATGTATAGGCTAGTTTTGATGATTCTCTTTTATACATGTTTTTGCCTTATTTGTATGCTGTACTTCATGTATATGTATTCTTATTCAAATCTAATAAATATACATGTATACCCGTGAGTCTCTTGCCTTCATGCAAACATCATTAATAGACTCTTTTAACATTTGGGATATGTATGTGTATTGTTAGGATTGGATTAATCATACATATACCATGAAGATTAGTGTTTTGATTTTTCGTGTTTTTGTTAAAAAAAAAAAAATGTTTCTCATGAGCTTCATTGACTATTTTCATAAAAATGCTATTTACATGATCATTTAACACTCACACTTTTGTTAAAAATTATTTTGAACTTTATAAACTATGAGTGCTTAAATTTTTATGTATCTAGTTATGTTTATGAAAAACATAAGATTTGATATATTTGAAGGATCTTTAACTAGTTTTTCAAAAACAATTTATACTAGTTAATTATTCTTCAAATAGTTTTTAGGATTTCCACATGATTCTATTTTTCTAAAAGATTTGATGCTTCATGTATTGAATATTAGTTTAAATGTTAGTTTTTATCAACACTAGGATTTATACTTGTACATATCATGGGCCACAAATAAATCTATTTATATTTGTACTTGAATGCTTATTTGAACCCATGAAATGTGCTTGTATTGCTTAGTTTTGATGATACATACATTTTTAAACTTGTATTCCATTTTGGATTCATGCTATGATCATGTGCTTTCATTTCATGTATATGTTTGTCTTGCCAAAACATTAAGATATACATGGATACCTCTTGAGTCATTGCCTTTCATGCAAATCTATATATGGACTCAATTGTGTTTTAAGGATATGTATGTATACTTAATGTCTTGTCAAAACATACATATATCTTGAAATATAAATTTTTATTTTTAATAAAAATTTTGTAATTTTTCAATAAAATTTTTGTGATGGATTTCATGATTTCAAAATTTAAAGGAATATTGAGTTTTATTGCTACTTTTCATGATACCATGTTCCACATAACACTAGCACACTCACTTCTTTTTGAAAATTTTATGGACTTCATGAATATTAGAGTGTTTTTAGTGCCATGTGATTTACTTGTGTTTCATGAAAAATATTTTCTAGTGCAAATTCTTCATTTGGTAGAGTTTTTCAAACTAAGCTTATTTTCAAATCTATTTTTGAAAACCCCTACCATCTATGGGAGGATGGATGGGCGATTATGCCTTGTATGCTTCATTGAAAATCTTTTACCTTGTGCATATGAAGGGTGGTAGGTTATGAGATATACACTTGATTTTATTGTTATGTCAATTGGTATCATTGAATCGTTTCAATTGGTATCAATATGAACTTATTTTGTATATACTCATATTTTGTTTTCTTATATATATGTATGTATCAATTTCAATTGGTATACTCATTTCTCATACATATATATGATTTCCATGTGCTTAACTCAATTGGCTCACATTTTTAAAAAGCACAAAGTTTATGATGAAAAATAAAAATTTTTTTTCTATTGATATCAAAATAAAAAAAATATGTTGATTTGATATCTCAAAATGTGTTTTATTAAGAAAGTTCAAAATTTTGTCTTGATAAAGAAATATTCAAAATTTTTGATTTGTATTTCCTATATGCAAGGAGAGCTTAACATCTCTCTTACATATGGATTCATGTTGAGTATATTATAAATTGAGGAGCTTGACAACTCTTCTTTATATGATATACGTGTGTAGGGGGAGCTTCACATCTCCTCTTATGCATTACATAATATGTGTTATGTGAGTTAGGGCTTGTCATCCCTTCTTCATGTAATACATATGTGTAGGGAAGTTAACTTAGCGTCTTCCTCTTCATGAATGTATATCGCATATAAATCTTATTGATTGATTTGATTTTACCCTCCTTGATTTCCTTATTTTTGACAAAAAGGGGGAGAAAATTTGTTTGATGATTTGAACTTTGAACCCTTTGTTGATGATTGACAAAAAGGGGGAGAAGTATTTGAGTTATATGCATGAGTTCCTTACTTAAGGGGGAGAAAGTATTTGAGTTATATGCATGATTTCCTTACTTAAGGGGGAGAAAGATTTTAAGTTCTTATATGCATACTTATGTTTTTTACTCATGCATAGCAAATAAATAATAAGATAAAGATTTGTTTTGTTTTATATACACTCATTTGCATACATGTTTATGTGCTTTAATGTCATATCTATTTATCTCTAGTGATGCATGAGTTAAGGGGGAGCTTCTTTGAAGCTTTACTTTAATCCATGCATATATAACTCCATGAGTTTTGTCATCATCAAAAAGGGGGAGATTGTTGGCCCAAAGGCCTATCACCCTAGTTTTGATGATGATCAACTCATGAAGTTATATTTACTAATGATCTTGTGTTTGATTAGTGACAGATTCATTATCAAGATCTTAGTAGGTGCATAGCTCAACAAAGGACAAAATATCAAGATTTGGAGCTAGCACGGTGTGATCCAAGGAGCTTTTGGATCAAGCTTGGACCAAGTCAAGAAGATGAGAAGCCTTCAAGTGAAGACTTCAAGAAGATGAAGACTTGTGTCTAGGTATAAGATTTTATTTTGTTTTAGTTAAAAATGTAAAGGATAGATAGTTGGTGGATTGCTCAAGTTATATCACACACACACTCTTAATAGAACTCTTGACAGAATTGCTTTCATAAAAGATTTTATATTTAGAAAAGAATTTTTAGTTAATAAAAGATTTTCTTTTGACAATATATATATACCTTGGTTTTTGGTATTTCTATCATGTATATTCTTTTTCAACCATAACCAAGTTTAGAGCTTAATGTCAAAAACATAGATATTACATTATGATTGTGTAGTGGATCATATCCATACACACTATGCTTTAAAATGAAATCAAATATCTTGTTTTTATATTTTGTGAAAGTTATGAAAACCAAGTTTGAAAAATACATGTCTTGATTTTTGATAAAATTCGCAAGACGCTGAAATAATATGAATATGTTGATATATGTCTTGAAAATTTTTATCACAAGTTTGGTTTTCAATATAGAATGTTAAAACAAGTTTATGGAATTTTTATAAGTGTTAAAAGATTTTAAAATTAATTTTTAAAACAGTTTTCCAGACCTGATATTGGCTGACAGGCCAGTCCGGTCGACCGGGCGGTCGACCGAACCAAGGGCCGGTCGACCCACGGTCGACCAGACGTGCACAGACTTGTGCATGTCTGTCAGCACAGTGGTCCGGTCGACCGGACGGTCGACCGCTGCAGAGAGTTCTGCTCTCTGGATTTCTCGGTCGACCGGGGGCTGCAACGGTCGGATTTTAGACCGTTGCCGGTCGACCGGCCGGTCGACCGGAAGCTCTGACAGAGCCCAACGGTCAGATTTTTCTGGCCTCTATAAAAGGGGGTTTTGTCATTGTTTGAAGCCAAGATTTTAGGAGAGCTTTGTGCTAGTTTTTCCCAGCCTTTCTAAAAGAGTTTTCTCCACATAATAGTGAGCTAATATTTCCTATCAAAAGGGATTTTATCAAGAGAGTGTAAATTGTGATTCTTTGAGTTTTCCTCCACCTTTCTAATCCTTGCTTTTCTCACACTACACTTGAGCATCCATTGTTATATCTATCCTATAGGAGAGTGTTGTAGTGAGAGTTGTAATTGGTGATCAAAATATTGTAGATCACCAAAGATTTCATCCTTGTACTTTGAGGAGACGGGCAAGTGTGCTCGTTGGTGCTTGGAGTTCGGTTGTGAACTCTTTGGTTTGAGGTGCGGCCTCGGCGAGCTTGTGGGAGCTTGCGTGTGTACGGGACTTGGGAGTCCGAGGGCTTGTAGGTGTTGCGGCACCGAGGAGAGATCCATTGGGATCTTGCATAGTGGAAATCCTTCGTGTGTCGAAGGCGGGGATGTAGAGCAAGTGTGCTCGAACCTCGAAACAATTCCTTTGTGTTTGCGATTGCTTACTCTATCTCTCTTTCTCTCTTTGTCTCTTATATCTTGCATTACTTTATAGTTTTTATCTCTTATATGCATGATATACCCTTGTGCTCATAATTGCTATACTTGCTTGGGATTGTTGTTAACACTAGTATTCAACCAAGAGAGCCAACGCGGCACCTCAACCCATTCAAGGGGAATCTAGAGGAGCTTGTCCAGAGCCCTGCAAAGGGAATTCGGCAACACTCTTGTGTTATACATAAGTGTTTAATTAAAAGAAGATTAATTTGGTCATAATAGATTTAATTCCGCAACATTTGGCATTAAGTGACCATAAGATTAGCCAACACCTATTCACCCCCCTCTAGGTGTTATTTCATATATATGTATATGTGTGTGTGTGTAATAGGTATATGTTCATGATTTGATGATATATTAATTTGAGCTCAAGCTCAAAATTCTATTTCTTTCTTCATTCTCAAATTTCTTTCTCATCAAGCCTAAGCCCAAATCCAACCCTAAGCCCAACACTCCACCATATCTCCTTTTCATTTCTCCTCTTTAATTTTCTCCCTTTTTTCCCAAAGCCCAGCCAGAGAAGTCCATCCAGGCCCAGTCCACAATCTTATTTCCTTTTCATTTTTTATAATTCATATTCTTTTTCTTCTTCATTATTTTCATTTGGCCCAGAGGCCCAAACCCACATACTCTCTCCATATTTTTCCTTCCTTCTCCCCTAACACAGCCCATCAACTAAAGTCCAACAACCCATCTATATAATCTCCTAATATCATCTCTTTTTCTATCCCTCTCACCCATAACCAAAGCCCTAACCTTAACCTTAACCCACGCCGACATCCACGGCTGCTCCACTCCACCGCAAGCAGCCCGAGCGACGCCCGCGTGCGCCACCAACGCCCACAACACCTGCTCGTCTCCTCTAGAACCGCCACCATCACCCTCTTCTTTCTCCACAACCACGAAACCATGTGACAACCTCCACCCAACTTCGAGCACGGCAACCGAGCTCTCTGGTGTTCCTCTCTCATCCCCCACCGTGCGCCGCCGACCATCGCCACTAACCTCCACCTGCAGCTCTGTGCGTGAGCAACCGCAGCCCCGCGACCACCCCCACGAACCCAACCTCCTCCTCCCCGTCACCAGCCCCGCGACCAACCCCCACGAACCCAACCTCCTCCTTCCCATCACCTTCTTCTCTCTCACCACCCCATGGCCACCGAGACCCAACACACTCTTCTCCTCCACAGCTGCATGCGCCATAGCCGCCAACCCAAGTCACCATCTCCAGCCCCTAGCTATCGCAGCAAGCCTGAGTCCACGCCAAGGCCTGCCCACCATCTTCCTCCAGGTCGGCCATTGATCGGCAAAAAGCAAGCACAAGAATAAGTAAAAAGAGTGTGGGTCGATGTTACTGCTTTTGCGATTCTTTCGTAGTAGCGAAATGACTATACAGGTTGTATCCACAAGGAGGGAGAGCGATGAAAGCTTGATGCGGCTTCTTTGTTCAAGAAAAGAGAAAGTTCTTTGTTTTATATAAAGAATTGAAAAATGAAAACAAGTTGGTTTCAAAAATTATTTTAGAATGATTTGGTGGTTTGTAAACTTGAATTTTCTTAATGGTAAAAACGCATGGCTAACTTTTTACTAAGTGCTCCCCACTAATCTCTAACTTCTTGAAGATGTAACCTCACGATGGATCATAGGCAAGCATAACCCTTATGCATCGGAACTATTCACGTGGAAATCGAGTGAAAGTTCTTCTTTTAACTTAGCTTTACACGGCAAAAAATTGGATATTGCCTTATCAAGATCCAATAGCAGATGAGAATAAGGGAAGACACAGGTGCACTAATGGTATCGACAAAGTTAAAAGGAAAATCTCTAACTTACAAAAACAAGTAAATTATACAATTCATAGATCATCAAAAACCCGTTAAGCATGAAATATAAGAAAGTGAATACTTGAATGTAAGTTAGAGTTAGAACCCTCGTCTTAAGATATCATAGCTCTCGTTTGCACAAGGCTTATTTGACACTATTGACTCATTTGGGTTTATCAATCAAGTTGTTAGAGATTAGTGAGTTAGTAGCTAGTTAGCCACGCAATGGAAGAGTTAGTTAGACATGATAGTAAAAGAAACAACAAAGAAAATGAGTAAAGAGAAAGGGAGTTACACTACAACAAGAAAGTAAAAGCAAATAGAAAACAGAAGTAAATAGAAAGAAGAAAGAGAAGTAGTTACTTGTATTAGCTTGTCACCCTTCAAATACAACTTTTACACACTCTCTCTCTTTCACTCTAATGGCTAAACTAAAACTAAAAAAGAAGGAAACTAAAATAACTACAATCCTAAAAACAAGACTACAATGCTCTAAACTCTGGATCCCTTCTCTTCAGAACCCCAAGGGGGTTTTTATAGGCACCAGGGGAAGGGGGCCAGGGGACAACCCCTGGCCCAAAGCACGGGCGCGGCCACGCTTGTACGGCCGCGGAAACGCGACCTGGGCCGCGTTTTCGCGGCCCTGCCTGTGCGGCACGCGCCTGGTTTCCTGCTGCGTGCCGTCCCTTCCGTCTCCTGTTAGATGGATCTGCTGGTTCGTTGATTTAATGTCCTGGGCTGACAAAATCTCCTCCCTAAGGTCAATGGCTACTTGGTAGGCCTTTAATCACCCATTAAATGGTGATTTATGGTCTTCTTCTTCATTTGCACACCATGGACTTAGGATCAAGCAAGCAAACTTTATTAGCAGAATTTTATACCAAATAAATATGCGAATGTGATAAAAATTATGCAAAATTAGAGACTAATCACACCCCCACACTTATCTTTTTGCTCGTCCCGAGCAAAACAAAAATAAGAAAATTATTATACCACTTTCGCAGGTGACGCGATTGCACTGAGCATGTGCAACATTACCTCTAGGTTTTCCCTAGAGGAGAAGTGTTGTCTCCTGAGGGTTTTCAGCGGATTGCACCCAAAAAATTCAGTAATTGAAGAAAAATATTTAGTTGTTAGCAAACCTCTTTCAAGAAAAAGAACTTTCAATCATCTAAGTAAAAATGACCGAATGATGTAAGAATTAGGTTCAACCCTCATAAGTCCTCCTATACGTTAGCCTTCATAAAAGAAGAAATTATGGTTTTTCTTTAAATTTAGAAAGGATCTTGTACTTCCAACTCATTCTGTTATTTTGCTTTAGATAGATATGCATAATGTGTAAATGTGATGTGCATGGAATTTTTCAACTCAACTTTGAATATCATTTAATTTTATTAATATTTATCTTTTATTCTTGATTTCATTAGGCTTTCTACTTTACTCATGTAATACATATTAAACCGATGACTCCCAACCAGATGGTTTTAGGACACCAGGTGGAAAAACACCCCTCAGGTCAAATATGCCAGTAAAGTAGACCACGAAATCAAGATTTACTTATATATTATATATATATTTATTTATTTTTTTGGCGTGAGTAATCATGCTTCTTGAGGCACAATTATCCAGCTTTTCTCTTTTTTTCTTTTTTTTCAGAGTTGTGTCTCTAAATTTCAAGCATGTGTGTGTGGTTTATGCATATTCTACTAAGGCTAAATAAAAGGTATAAGTTATTTTCCTTATCCTTCCAACTCTTAGTCAAACTAATGTTTCATTTTTATTTAGGCTAAAATAAAGATTCCTTAATAAGTTCCCTTAATTTCTATAACCTTTTGGTATTTTTATAAAGAGTATAAAAATTCTTTTTTTATTCTGGAGATTTTTTTTAAGTAAAAAGAAAAAGTGAAAGTGAAAGTGTTAGCACCCTCCACACCTATCTAATGCATTGTCCTCAATGAATGTCATGCAAATGCAATAAATAGGGTGAAGAAATGATGTTACCGTCATCGTCGACTCGAGCCGGCCAAGTGCGAATAGGCGAAAGAAATGTCAAAAATATAGAAGGAGTAAGCATATATAAACAATAAGTAATTTTTTAATTTTTTAATTTTTTAATTATTATTTTTTTTTGTTTTTTTAGTTGCGGTGTGGATGGCTGTGGTTAGGTGTAGGACGGGACAAAAGAGTCAGCACATTATCAGCCTGTGATGCAGGCTCAGTGGTCAAAAAGGGCTTCAGTCATTGCCCATTCACTTTGAATTCCGTGTTGTTCGTAGGATCGACAATAATCACAGACCGTGTGGGAAAACAATGCGCACAATGAACGGTCCAGACCAACGAGTCTTCAGCTTCCCCGCGAAAATGTGAAGTCTCGAGTTGTACAGCAGAACCTTGTCTCCCGGGGTAAAGTTTTTTTCGGGTTATGATCTGGTCATGAAAAAGTTTAGTCCTGCTTTTGGTGATCCGTGCGTTCTCGTAGGCTTCATTCCGTATCTCCTCTAATTCTGAGATCTGCAGCCTCCTTAGCTCACTGACCTTAGTCGGATCAAAATTGAGTTGCTAATGGCCTATAAGGCACGGTGTTCTAATTCGACTGGCAGATGACAGGCTTTTCCGAATATGATTCTGTAAGGAGACATCACCAGGACTGTTTTAAAAGTAGTGCGGTAAACCCACAATGCATCGTTGAGTTTGACCGATCAATCCTTTCAGTTTTGTCCAACAGTCTTTTTCAAAATGAGCTTGATCTGTCGATTAGTGACTTCGACCTGCCCATTTGTCTGGGGATGATACGGAGTGGATAACTTGTGATTGATGGAATATTTCCGCATCAGAGCTTTAAAAACTCTGTTGCAGAAATGCGATTCATTATCACTAATTATTGCTCTAGGGGTGCCAAATCGGGAGAAGATGTTTTCTTTGAGAAATTTGACAACCACTTTGTTGTCATTGGTCTTTGTAGGCACAACTTCTACCCATTTAGAGACATAGTCTACAACAACCAAAATGAACTGGTTGCCGAAGGAATTCGGGAATAGTCCCATGAAGTCGATACCCCAAACGTCAAAAATTTCGACTTCAAGAATTGGATTCAGGGGCATCATGTCTCTTCTTGAAAATTTTTCAATCTTCTGACAATTTGCACATGACTTACAAAAATGGTATGAGTTTTTGAACAAAGTGAGCCAGTAAAACCCACTCTGTAAAACTTTCTCTGCAGTCTTGCGGGGACCGAAGTGTCCTCCGTATGCAAATTCATGACAAAAGCTTAGCACACTCCTCTGTTCTTCCTCTGGTATGCAACGTCAAATAATCTGGTCGAGACAATACTTAAAAAGATACGGCTCTTCCCAGAAGAAGTATCGTACTTGGGCAAAGAAACGACAATTGTCTTGCCTTGTCCAGTCAGCGGGTAATTGTCCAGTGGCCAGGTAATTGACTATATCAGCATACCAGGGTTCCTTGAAAATGGCCAGAATGTGCTCGTCTGGAAAATCCTCGTTGATCGGAGCTTGTACGAGAGGTGCGTTCGGAATTCGTGATAGATGATCAGCGATCACATTCTCTATACCTCGTTTATCTCGAATTTTCAGGTCAAATTCTTGAAGCAAAAGGATCCCCCGAATCAATCGAGCCTTACCTTCCTTCTTGGTCATGAGGTATTTTAGTGCTGAGTGATCCGTGAAAATCACCGTCTTCGAGCCTAACAAGTATAGTCGAACCTTCTCTAACGCAAAGACAACAACCAAGAATTCCTTCTCAGTCGTTGTATAATTCTATTGGGCGTCATTCAAGGTCCTACTCGAGTAGTAAATCACGTGCTGCTTATTGTCGATGCGCTGTCTAAGAACAGCGCCAATAGTAAAATCGGAGGCATCGCACATGATTTCAAATGGTTGTGTCCAATCAGGAGCAGAAATAATAGGCACAGAAATAAGTTCTTACTTAAACTTCCCCCATGACTTGAAACATTCATCGTTAAAATCAAAGGGCACGTCCTTAGCGAGCAGATTGGTTAAGGGCCTAGCAATTTTACTAAAATCCTTAATGAACCGTCGGTAGAACCCAGCATGCCCTAGAAAGGATCTAATATCCTTGATGCTTTTGGGTGGTAGAAGCTTAGCAATCACTTCGACTTTAGCCTTGTCCACCTCAATGCCTCTCCTAGAAATCTCATGGCCTAAGACAATCCCTTGTCTCATCATGAAGTGACGTTTCTCCCAGTTTAGAGTTAGATTCTTCTCCTTGCATCTTTGCAGAACTAATTCTAGGTGATGAAGACACTGATCAAATGAATCTCCGTAGATGGAGAAGTCATCCATAAAAATCTCAAGGAAACATTCTACTGTGTCGGAGAAAAGACTAATCATGCACCATTGGAATGTTGCGGGAGCATTGCACAATCCAAAGGGCATGCGTCGGTAAGCGAAGGTTCCAAACGGGCAGGTGAACGTGGTCTTTTCTTGATCTTCTGCAGCAATAGGGATTTGATTGTATCCAGCGTACCCATCTAGGAAGCAATAATACTCATGTCCAGTCAAGCGTTCAAGCATTTGGTCGATGAAGGGTAGCGGGAAGTGGTCTTTACGGGTAGCTGCATTCAACTTTCTGTAGTCGATACAAACACGAACCTTGGTAGGCAGTCTTGTTTGTACCAACTTTTTTTGCTCATTTTCAACCATCGGAAAGCCAGCTTTCTTCGGGACCGCATGAACCGGGCTAACCCATTGGCTATCAGAAATGGGATAAATGATCCCGTTGTCTAATAGTTTCATAATTTTCACTTTTACTGCCTCTTGCATGAGTGGGTTAAGCCTGCGCTGGGGGTCCCTCCTGGGAGTTACTTCATCGGTTAAATGGATCCTATGTTGAACTATGACTGGACTTATCCCATTGATATCCCCCATTGTCCATCCAATGGCTTCCCTATATCTTTTCAGAATAGACGTTAAGCTGTCCTCTTGTTGCTCAGTCGGTGGGATGCTATGATGACTTGCAGGGTTTCTCTTCCACCCAGGTAGGCGTACTTGAGGTGTTCAGGTAAGGCTTTTAGCTCTAGAGAAGGTGTTACTTCATTGGAGGTAATGTCCGGACTTTCAATCCTGTGATGAGGTACACTTGGGCTTGATCCCCAGTCCACTGCCGAATCTACGATTTCGTCTAGATTAAAATCCTCAGACTCCAGATCAAAACTCTACCCCTGTTTCTATCTCCATGCTTTCCTCATGCTCACTGGTCAGATTTTCAATGGAATTGATCTCAAAAGCCTGATCATTGATATCCCTGTGTTGTCTTCCAAGATTGAAGACATTGACTTCCTTCGTCATGTCTCCAAAGGTCAATCGCATGGACCCGTTCCTATAGTTGATTATGACATTGGCTGTAGCAAGGAATAGGCGCCCTAAGATGACTGGAGTTTGAGACCGTGGATTTGACACAGGTTGGGTCTCAAGCACAATGAAGTCAACGGGGTAGATGAAATCCCCGATCCGGATAAAGACATCTGTGATTTCTCCCTTTGAAATTTTCACAGATCGGTCAACTTACTGAATGGTGACTCTAGTTGGGCTCAGCTCGCGCAACCCAAGTTGCTGGTATACTGAGAGAGGTAGCAAGTTGATACTTGCTCCCAGGTCAAGGAGTGCTTTTCTACTTTCTGTTTCTCCTATGGTGCAGGAAATTGTGGGACATCCGAGATCTTTGTATTTCACCAGAATCGGACCAGACAGAATTTCGCTAATGTTGGTTGCCAAGAACACTTTCTTGGACACATTTGTCTTTCTCTTCTTTGTACACATATCCTTAAGAAATTTGGCATAGGCTGGGACTTGTTGGATAGCGTCAAGAAGAGGCACATTCAGTTTGACCTGGTTAAACATCTCAAGTATCTTCTCCATGTGCATATTCTTATTGTTGTTCCTAAGCCTTTTGGGAAAGGGTGCTACAAGCTTATGAACTTGTTCAGCAGCTTTGTCCTCGTCAGATGTTTGTGGAGCAGATTGGGAGGAACTAGCAGAGGTGGAGGCGGGAGTAAGATCAATGTAGACTGGATTTTTCTGTTGGTAGGCCTGATTGTCCACCTTCTTTCCAGATTGAAGTGTGTAAATAACATTGCACTGGTTGATCGACGGATCCTGAATTTCATACGCTTGATTGGAGTTATTAGGGTTAACTAGCGGCTGACTAGGTAAAATACCCTTTGGTCTTTCACTGAGAGAGCTAGCTAATTGGCTCATCTGCATTTTCAATCTCAATATGGCCTGTGAATGGTTGTTCAGTGTTTGCCCCTGATTTTGCATGAAAGCGGCTTGGGACGTCTCAAAGCCTCCATGCTCTCTTCCAATTTGCTGAATTTCTTTTCCATTGGTGAACTTTGGAAGGAGGAAGATGGGGCTTGATTGGGAAAATTTGGCGGAGGATTGGGATGGTGAAAATTGTTGGAGAAATTAGGCCTGGGAGGATTGTTCTGGGCCTAAGAGAAATTTGGGTGATTTCTCCAACCGGGATTGTATGTTTGCGAGTAAGGATTATGTGGCGGCCGTGAGTAGGCCGCATTTAGGTGTTCCGCTGGCACTTGCTGGGTATGAAAAACAGGACACTCTTCAAAGACATGATTCGGTGCCTGACAGTATGAACAACCCGGATTGTGAATTGGTGGTGGGTTGATCTGGTTAACATTGGCTGGCTCTTTTGTTTCTAGAGCCTCTATTCTCCTCATCAGGGTAGCAATCTTAGCTTCTGCAGCTATGAATGATTCTAAGGATAGGATCCATCCTTTTGAAGCTATGGACTGTGAATTCCTTGGTTTTTTTGAGGCTGGCTCCCATAGCTAAATCCTCAAATAAATCCCAACCCTAATTCTTATCCTTTTGCAAAAACCCTCCCTGACACATGATTTCTAACAGAGTTTTCGTTTGATAGTCAAACCATCGTAGAGAATCTGGCACTGACGCCATTTCTCCACACCGTGATGAGGACACTGAGCTAGGGGATCTTTGAATCGCTCAAAGTATCTCCAAAATGGTTCGCTCGGTTCTTACCTGAACTGCATGATATTCTTTCTAATAAGGGCAGTTTCGTGAATTGGGTAGAATTTTTTCAAGAAGGCCTTGACGAAATCATCCCACATTGTAACTGAATCTACCACCAAATTGTACAATCATTTCTTCGCTAGGTCCTTTAGGGAAAAGGGAATGAAACGTAACCTAACGGCATCGTCTCCTAGCTGGGGAATACGCATCATGAGGCACACTTCTTCAAATTCTCTAACAAAGAAGTATGCGTCCTCCGATCTAAACCATGAAACTTTGGGAGAGTGTTGATGAATTGAGGTTTTAATTCAAAGTTATTTCCATTTGCCTCAGGCAGTTTTATACAAGATGGTAATGAGGTTCTGATCGGGTAAAACCTGTTCTGAAGTGACGCCATCACCAGTTCTGAATGCAAGGGTAGAGAATTGTTTCTGGTTAATTTGGAAGATACAGAATCTCTCACCCACTCTTGCATGCAGCACACTACAAACAACGTAAAGGCAACAAACAATCGAAAAGAATAAAAAATAAACAAAGGAAAGAAAAACAACCACAAAGTCTTAGTCTAAGGTACCTGGACCTAGACAACTCCTAACTGGTCGATTCTCCGGGGAGGTTGTTGCAGGAACTTGACTACAAGCTAATCGCCTATGAAAGGCAAAACTCGGTGGGAGGTATCTGGGCGTGAGCCACGGGCCTTAATTACGCCAAACCACGGAGCTTTCGAGGCTTTGCCTCTCAATCCACTTTCCTTAGAAACCGATTTTGCAGGAGTATAGTTCTTGCAATTTCCACCCTCGATTAATCTCTTAGTGAGTCCGAGATGTCCCTAGGGTCAACGTCTATCAGTTTTTAGTTAAGGCTTGGGTTATGTGAGTGCACTTGGAGATGATTTTTGGGCTAAGGAAGGGTGATGAAATCCCCACCTATCTTGTTTATTTAGGATTTTGCCCTTAATATCAATTGTGCAAGTTTACAGTTTATTCACAACAAGGTAACACTCAAAGCAATAAATCATTCCAAAATGTTGGTCCTATACTATATGAATGCATTTGTACCTTTTCTCCAGCACTCTTCAACAGAAATTGAAATGAATTGAAATAGACACGTGCCCTAAATGTAAGAGTCTAATCCAAATTTCAATTAAGTAACAAGTGGATTTCTAGTTTATTACACATGTATAAGGTGAAGCATTCAAGGGAACAAAACAAAATTAGAAAGCAATTTGAGCGGCTTTTGGCAACCCTGCAGACGAGTTTGTTAGTACTTCAATCGAAGAAACTCGCTTTTACACGAGTTTTTTTGAGGGCAAATGAATCATCGTGCAACGTCTTTGGCCACCACTTTTGCTTCCCGTGATAGTGAGCTCCTTGGTACTTCTCCTACACACAAGAACAAAGAAAAATCTTTAGTACTTGAATAATAAAGCCGTTCCCTCCCCGGCAACGGCGCCAAAATTTGATCGACAAAAAACAAGCACAAGAATAAGTAAAAAGAGTGTGGCTTGATGTTACTGCTTTTGCGATTCTTCTGTAGTAGCGAAGTGGCTATACGGGTCGTATCCACAAGGAAGGAGAGCGATGAAAGCTTGATGCGGCTTTTTTGTTCAAGAAAAGAGAAAGTTCTTTGTTTCAAATAAAGAATTGGAAAATGAAAACAAGTTGGTTTCAAAAATTGTTTTAAAATGATTTGGTGGTTTGTAAACTTGAATTTTCTTAATGGTAAAAACGCATGACTAATTTTCTACTAAGTGCTCCCACTAATCTCTAACTTCTTGAAGATGTAGCCTCACGATGGATCATAGGCAAGCATAACCCTTATGCATCGGAACTATTCACGTGAAAATCGAGTGAAAGTTCTTCCTTTAACTTAGCTTTACACGGCGAAAACTTGGACATTCCCTTATCAAGATCCAATAGAAGGCGAGAATAAGGGAAGACACAAGTGCACTAATGATATCGACAAAATTAAAAGGAAAATCTTTAACTTACAAAAACAAGTAAAGTATACAATCCATAGATCATCAAAAATCCGTTAACCATGAAATATAAGAAAGTGAATATTTGAATGTAAGTTAGAGTTAGAACCCTCATTTTAAAATATCATAGCTCTCGTTTGCACAAGGCTTATTTAACACTATTGACTCATTTGGGTTTATCAATCAAGTTGTTAGAGATTAGTGGGTTAGTAGTTAGTTAGACATGCAATGGAAGAGTTAGTTAGACATGGTAGTAAAAGAAACAATAAAAGAAAATGAGTAAAGAGAAAGAGAGTTACACTACAAAAAGAAAGTAAAAGCAAATGAAAAATACAAGTAAATGGAAAGCAGAAAGAGAATTAGTTACTTGTATTAGCTTGTTACCCTTCAAATACAACTTTTACACACACACACTCTCTCTCTCTTTCACTCTAATGGCTAAACTAAAACTAGAAGAAGGAAACTAAAATAACTACAATCCTAAAAATAAGATTACAATAATGCTCTAAACTCTGGATCTCCTTCTCTTCAGAACCCCAAGGGGGTTTTTATAGGCATCAGGGGAAAGGGGGCCAGGGGGATAACCCTTGGCCCAAAGCACGGGCGCGGCCGTGCCCGTACGGCCGCGGAAACGCGGCCTAGGTCGCGTTTCCGCGCGCCTGGTTTCCTGCTGCGCGCCGTCCCTTCTGTCTCCTGTCAGATGGATCTGCTGGTTCGTTGATTTGATGCCCTGGGCTAACAAAATCTCCTTTCTAAGGTCAATGGCTACTTGGTAGGCCTTTAATCACCTATTAAATAGTAATTTAGGGTCTTCTTCTTCATTTGCACACTAAAGACCTAGGATCAAGCAAGTAAAACTTTATTAGCAGAATTTTATACCAAATAAATATGCGGATGTGATAAAAATTATGCAAAATTAGAGATTAATTATCCATCTCCTTCGCAGAGCAACACCTACACGCGCAAACTCCGAGGCCAGCGAACTTCTCCGCGAGCACCCCCGTAACCACCTCCCTTCCTCGCGTGCGAGCTCGATGGTGACTCCCTTCTGAGCCCTGGCATCCGCCGCCGCGCACCATCACCATCACCATCTTATCTTCTACTCCATCTTCTCCATCTACTCCCCCCTTCTTCCTCCGAGCAACCACACCCAACGTCGGAGCCTCCTACGCCACTAGCCCTCACGCCACCCATCTCTTTCCTTTCGGTGAGCACGACGCCGCAAATGACCACCGTGCACCCACCCTCCTCTCCCTGCTTTCTTCTTTTCTCTCCCTCTGTCTCTTTCTCTCTCCTTTCTTTTCATGATGGGTCCAACCCCATGTGACCCGAACCGTTAAGCCGAACCCAAAACCACTAACCTAAAACTCAATCACTTAGGGTTTAGGTTATTGGATCTTATCCAACCTGACCTGATAGTACACCCGACCTAACAACATCCATACCTGTTGAACATATATTCAGTTTTTGGGGCATATCTCGGCTGTCCGATCTCCGATTTGGGTGATTTTGGAGGCGTTGAAATCGTGAAGACGAGAGCTACGTAACCATAGTCAGTTCAGGGCACACAAGTTCACATAATATCCAGTATATTTTTAGAAACTCAATGCGAGTGTTTTAACCTTTTTCTCTTTTAATAAGTGTTAATTTTAAAATTATGATTCATGTTTGATTATGGTTCATGCCTGTTAATTACTGTTCATGTCTACATATATTAAACACAAAAATGAATTACTTAGTGAGCATTAATTTTATTTGATCAATTTATCTACGCGTTTTAGTATGTCATTTCATGAGAGTGTATTACCATTCCTCTTTCAATAAAACTTATTTTATATTCAAAGTATTTTTTATGTTAAATTATGGTTCACACATGAAAATCATTGTGTATGTTCACATATACTAGACACGTGATGAATTGCTTAGCGAATGTTTCATCTTTTAAAATTATTTATCATTTATGGAAATAGTTTTTGATCACCTATTCAATGTCTGACAATTTAAATTTGTTCAACAAAGTTTTCATAATTTAATTCTGTGTAAATATTATGCTCTGGATTATCAGTTTATGCCTGGATCTAATCGTGTGAATATTTATATATTTAAATAAATTATTTCTACCTTCAAAAGATTAAATAGTTTGAAATCGTTAAATAATTATTATTCAGAAAAGATAATTAAATATAATTATAAATAGTGAAATTTCAGAAAAAGTTATAAACTCTAAATATTATTTTTGGGTGTTTTACTGTTTTCCAGCAAATCATGTTTTATTTCATGTTTAAATATTTATACGGTTTATTTAATTAACTGGTATCCAGTATTATGTAATTTTCCCAATTGAATTCTTTTATAAAATGTTAAATAGTTTGTTCTAAATTATTCATTTTGTGCCGGTATAGAAATTCCTATAAATGTTTAAATAGATGATCACAAATTTCTTGAAATTACATTGTTTGAACTATTAATTGCTATCTTTAGAAAATATTTAAATAATCATAAGTAATGAAATATCAGAAAAGAACCAGACTGATAATTCTGAACAATATCATGATTTCACTAGAAAAGTTGACTGATTATACATGACATTACCTGATAGCAACATACTATCCATGTTACTAAAGTCACTAGAAAAAAAATATTGTTATACGGTAACAACATTGTCCTGCTTCTCCTGTTTACTGACATCATATATCCTGATCACACTGTTGATGTTGTTACCGTGACTATCATCAAGTTATCCCAGTGATCTAGGTAACATATAGATTAGTTAATTTTAATAATTTAAATAACATGATTATTAAAAAACTTATACCGGAACTGAGAAAATTGATGGAGGAGATAACGTCTATATTTTAGGTAGACCTAGGATATAGGTTGCGCAGCCGAAAGAAGGTTCCACAACAGGGTTCTCATGGGATGACTGACACCTCGTCCTATTCTTGTTCTTGTTATACATGTTATACATGTTACCTGACTACCTAGCGATAGGGCCTGGTTCAGCGTCAAGAGTTTGGGTCGTGATCCCGGGTATGTACGAGACACACTTAAAGTACAGGAAATGTCTCCAACCGACCAGTTTCAATAACATAGGACCCCGATTAACATGTATAGTAGGCGTAGTATGAGATGCGTCTATTAAATGTGGCAATTGGTGTTCGCTGACATAATTAATAATAACTGACTGACATGATATGCTATGTTTGATGTGTGGTACCAACCATGATAGACACCTGATACATATATGATATGATAAACACTTGACCTGACACATGATTTTTATAACAGTTGGATTTTATTACTCTTTAGATTACGCACTACCTATAGTTGTAATACTGATAACATGCTGAATGTTATTTTATCAGAGCATACTATCTTTTTAATTTCTGTCTTTTTCAGTGTGTTATATATTGGTATTATGGTATGTTCATGCTGGATATGGACGTGCACTATTCCCTCATTTTACACACTCATTGGGAGTTTTTTGACTCCCTTGATTTGCACATCTTGGACTATGGTTGTTACATTTTATTGATCAGGTATATGGGGAGGAGCTCATGCATTATGAGGAGCCGGTGTTCTTTTTTACTTGTGTAACGCCCCGATCCGGCGGGTACGGAGACGTTACTGCGACGTATATACGCAGGTCAGAAATACCCTCACGTATATACGCTAAGCATCAGTACAGGCAAGAATCAGAGTACGGAAGCAAATGGTGCATTATACATTCCAACATATGAGTACAATTACAAAGTTATCACCAGAGGTGATAAATATTACAAGAATATTACATCACTGATAGGCGAAAATGCGAGAATACAAAGAAATGTACATGTATGAACAGTATAAGGCACTCACGAGTTTACAAAAGGAAAACTCGAGAGGCGCACAGGGGGCCTGGAAGGATAAGGCTCCAGATGGTCTGCTGGGGATCCATGCTTCAGCTGCGCCACTCTAATCAGCAACTGGGAGAATCCACACGCTCCAAGCTCCATGACCTAGACATGAGGATCCAGGGGAGTCAGATAGAACTCCCCAGGCGAGTGGTGATACGAATGCCAAGTGGCGAGCAAAGATAAGCACACGTGTAACGATAAAACCGAATCATAATCATGCATTGAAAACCGTGTCGTGAGCATAAGCATGCAGGAGCAAGTAGACATAGAACAAGTGATATCAAACAGGAAGTACTCATGGTATGATAAGGTAAGAACAGGAGACTGGTGGAATAGAATACGGGTGGTGAAACCGGGTGTAAGCAAGTATAGAATAATAATCATAAAACCGGAAATCCGAAGTAAAACCCGATACAACCAATCATGACAAAGCATACCACAGGTCCATAGCTGGCATCTTTTATTATTATTATTATTATTACTCGTCCTACCCTGATGTCTAGATATGTGAACTAGCGTCCCAGCACACATATATCCACATCTGAGTAAAGCAAGGTTGTTATTGGAAACCTAACGGGGGTATCAACGAACAATGTTTACAGTGGGTCCCGTACATACCCGGGACCACGGCCCAGGATTGTTCCGTTGCTAGGTGGACGAAACCTACCGCAAGGCGATCAGGAGGGTCTTATAGGATGCCCTTATCAAGATGGTACCAGGAAGGAGGGAGCCAGCAATCCCCTCGGTCGCCTGGAAGCCCACAGGTCAGACCGGAAGTTTTAGTTGCACAACATGCCTAGTACCACTGTAAACACGAACATGTATTGATAGCCGCAAGTTTCCCCCGACCCGATGCAAGTTGTTCCTTTTTATGATTTATTATGTAATTATCAATTTTACGGGAATGGCAGGTGCAAGACATGATCAGGAGTTCAGGAGTACATGAGTACTATAAATTCAGGTCACTGTATATATAATACAGGATAACAAGTACAAGATTCAAGTCACTGCATGTAATGCAGGATAACAAGTATAGTATTCCCGTAAATGTGATAATCACAGGTCAAGTATTAATATGTCAAGAGGCAAGTATATCATGCCTGGTGTCAAGTGATAGCATGACAGGAGGATGATATTTGGCAGGTGACCAATCATGTCAAGAGATTGATATTAGTCCGGTGGCAAGTCATGTCATAACAAGGGGCCTTGCCAAGTAGTAGCATGTCTGGTGTCAGGTGATAACACATCAGTTGTCAGGTGATACAAACAAGTGTTAAATAGTAGCATGTAAATGACAGGTATGAAGTAATGACATGTCAAGTGTTAACATATCAGGTAAATACATGGTATGTGATAGAGTAGTAGCCGAGCACAACCAAGCGGAGCTGAGCAAGCTGGAGGCACAGACAGCAAATAGTATTTAACACTAGAGCGTCTGGCAAGGTTACCGGGACAACTCGGCTTACAGTGCGAGTAGAAAATCCGGCAGCTTCTCGCCTAGACGAATCTAGTGGTAAAGCGCTGAACGCTGATCATGATAACTGTTGACTGATTTTTCCTGCACACAAAAATTAGAATATTAGATTAAGAATAGATCGTGCGAGGAATCAGTTCTAATCCGCGGTAGCAAGGCTATGCGGGTCGTGATCCTCAAGGAGGGACTGCGATAGAAGCGTTAAGCAAGTTAATCTCTAAAATTTATCTTTTTTAGTTAATTGTCACGATGGTATTTACAAAGAAACGTGGTATTTACAATGAGTTGCGGGAAAAGAATATGGAGAAGTTGTATTTATTCTACAAAAAGAAAAGAAAAGAAAAAGAAAGAGAACTTATCTCTTTAGTCTGCTCGCCGTTTGAACCGTTGCGATGATTTTCCTTTCCTTCGAAGGCGTACAAGCATGGCATATAGGATCGTCCGCCTTCTTAACTATGGAATAAAAAGCAACTAGGGAATAAAAAGCAACTATGAAGACCTGTTCATCGCCATAGGCCATCAAGGTTCCTTCTTCGGCTAGGTATTCTCGAAGCAGTTGGATCTCATGGTGGGCAAGACATTAGAGAAAGAAACAATGTCATAAACCAAAAATAGAAAAACAATGATAGACAAAGATAGAGACACAGTAAAACATAAAAATAACAAAACAAGCTTTGATTTGATTTAAACAATGGAGGAAAATTTACAACTTACACCGGCTGTCACCATCGGTACAAGAGGATCCCTTCCTCCATGAATGCAGCATCTCCTCTCAGCTTTCACAAAAAGAAAATAAAAATTTACAATGGAATCTAACCTAAAACCTAAAAACCCTAGCTTTTGGCCCTTTGCTGGACGCTGGACGCTCTGTACGTTGCACTGCAGGTGATATTTATAGGTGCAGAAGGCTACGAGTCCCGGACGAACTTGCCCACAAAAATTGGTATTCCATCTCATCTGTATTGCCGCGGATGCGCGGCTTTTGCCGCGCCTCCGCGGCAGTTTAGTGGCTTCTGGCCACGCGCTTTGGCGCGTGGCCTCTCCTGGTCCCTCCATGTGGGCTTCTGCTTTTGGAAGGTTGATCCTGGCCTTTTAATCTGGATTTTCGAGGTAACTTGGTAATCAAGTTACTCTTAATCCAGATTTCTTCAAATCCTCTCTCCACGAAATTCCTCTTTATCTTGGCTTTTTATCCTTATCCCGCAGGTGTTTAGGGTTTGATAGAAGTCTATCCAACCCTAATTTCTGATATTTGCAACTTTTAGCCCTTGTATTTGCATTTTGAATCTTTGTATTTGCGCTTTTTCACCTGGGCTTCAAACATGGGCTTGGATCTGGGCTTTTGGGCTCTTTAGGCTTTATTTATTGTTAAAAGAACAATTCGAGGCTTGCACACAATAAATAATAAAATATTAATAAATGTGCAGAATTAGATGAATAAATATGAAAATGTGATGGTAAATATGATGATAAAAATGCACTTTTGACTACCAATCACACCCCCACACTTATCTTTTTGCTCGTCCTCGAGTAAAAACAAAGAAAAGAAAAAGTTAATCTAACCTAACTCACTTTCGTAGGAATCACGATTGCACTTAGCACGTGCAACAAGCCGTTAAACCCCTAGGTTACCCTAGAGGACGAGTGTTGTCTCGTGAGGGTTTTCAGCGGATTGCACCCACAAAATCCATAAAAAGGAAAATATTTGAATTATTATTGAAGAGACTAAGTAGTCTATAAGTTTTAGGATTATCATTTTATTCATTCTTCAAACCTAGTCTTTATAAAGTCAATTGTTATTCATTTTAGGTAAGGATTAAAATTGAACTTCTAATATAGTCTTTTTCGTTACCAAAAGTCATACGCACCCTTGTGAATCTAGGAATTCCTTAACTTGGACTCTCATGCCTCTTTATTATTTTTATAACATCATCTAATTTTCTTTCGTGTAAGTATCAAGGCTTCTTGAGGCCCTCATACCTAACTAATTGACTATTAGATGTTTTAATATATTTTTTTTTCTTTTTTTTTTTTGGCATGTATAGCTCATCTAATTTTCTTTCGTATAAGTATCAAGGCTTCTTGAGGCCCTCATACCTAACTAATTGATTATTAGATGTGTTAATACATATATTATATTTCTTAGTCTTCTTAGGCTTTCTAATCCACCCATGTAACGAACTTAAAGTCGATGACTCCCAAACCGGTTGGCTTTAGGGCACCAAGTGAGAAAACACCCCGCGGACTCAAATTCGAGTGAACTAGGCCCCAAAACTAAGAACTTTATTTTATTTACTCACCTTTAGGCATGAATACTTATGCTTCTTGAGGCACATGTATCCAGCTTAATTGGTGATTTTTTTTTTCTTCTCTTTTTTTTTTTTTTATATGAGGCACAAGGTCTTTGTCTTAGAATCCTCTTTGTCTTAGAATCCTAGATATGCATTTGGTATGCACATTTCATTAAGGTAAAAATCAAGACTAATTATTTATTCAATTTCTCCTCCTATACCTAAAATTTAAACAATTTATTTATTTTGACCAAGTTTTTAGAAATCCTAATCATGATTTTCCTAATCCTTAAAACTAACTTAGATTTCTTTCAAAAAAAATAAGTCAAAATATTTCCTTTTTATAACAATTTTTTTTTTAAATTTTTTTTTTATTAGCAATTTTTTTTTTTTTTTAGTTTTTACCTATGTTAGTATGTTAGTAAAGCCCACCCCCACACTTATCTCATGCATTGTCCTCAATGTATGAATGAATGCATATATGCATGAAACAGAACAAGGGAAGGCGGAAGTTACCTTAGGGTGGTGGTTCCGGAGGTGGTCTAATTGGTCCACGAAATGCGGCCCAATCAAGATAACAGATAATTTGGTGGAACCCACCAGAAACTTTCCTTACATAACCCACTAAAATATATGTATAATCAATTTTTAGAATTTCCACCCCATCGAATTTCCTAATTTCATAATAAATTTCAGAGTTAATTGTCTCAACCTCCTTGTCCCAAAATGGAGAATGAAAGGATGGAATTATTGACTTGGACATTATAGGTGCGGGAACGAATACCGACTCAGGGAAGATGCTCAAATCAAGTAAGGGCTCAGGAGTCGGGCTAGGTTCAAGAATTGGGTCCAAGTCAAGAAATTGAAACTCAAGTCCACAATCTTCTTCCCACAATGGAATGTGACCTAATATGGATGATATCTCTTTACTTCCAATATTAAGGAATTCTAGCTCATCGCCATACAATTCTTCAAAACTAAGGTCAACATCGTCCGTCAGAATTGTACAATCAATTTCAGAAGTAAAGAGATTGTGAGAATCTAGGTCAAGTTCAATATGATCATCTAAATGGGTGATTCAATTTCATAATGAATTGGAATAGGATCCAATGTTGACTCGGGAAAAGTGAAATCAGGTGGAGACACTGGAGTCATTATTGGATCAGGAAATAAATTGAATCATCAAGTGGAAGATCATGATCATATTCAAGCTCAAGTTCTAATTCAGGAAAGGAAAAACTTGCCAAGTTATCAAGAATTGGAGTTTCGGCAAGTTCACATGATGGTACTGAATTAGAATCTTGTTGTCCACAGCAACTTGGTTCGTCGGCTCTAAGTGAGTGGTCAATGAAAGCAGAAACGGCCGAACTGTGAGCATGTAAAGTTTGAACCATCAAATCTATGTCATGATCACGGGCTAATTGAGCCTCAGTCATGGCAGCTAGCATCTCTTTATAGTCGATAGGATCATCTTGTTCTGATTGGTCTTGAAAAGATGAAGTGTCATCATGATGAAATTGTGAGTCGGTGGACTCACGCATCATCCTATCTAAGATTGATGGTGATTGTTGCTTGGACTTATGCATACTTATCATTTCCCCAATAGATGGTAGTCTATTATGAATTGGTGGATCTAAGTATAAATCATTGAAAGAATGTGGACTAGATGGATATGGAGGACAATTTGGTTGAGAATTAGACTCGGGGGACTCGAAACCCCATGAACTCTGTGACGAGTTGAAATTATTATGGAAATTATAGTCATAAGATGGGGGGTGTGGGTTATATTCATTCGGATAAGACCATTCCGGCACACTAGATTGGTCAAAGTTAGGGTATGCCGGGTTGGTAATATCCGAATAATAGTTAGGGGTGTAATATGGATTAAAATTGGAATTATTCTTATATGCCATATCACACCAACACAAACACAACAAACAAAAAGAAAAATTCTAACCTAAGTTAGGGTAGACCTATGACCTAGACGACTCCTAACTGGTTAGACTGTCCACGGGAGGTAGGGTGTAGACTTTGACCACAAGTTAATCAGCCAGGTCGGGGCAAGAATGGTGGGAGGTTTTCCGTCAAAGACGTTCCTTAATTAAATAACCACCACACTTCGGGCTTTCGGCCCTCAATCCCCTTCCTAGACACTGATTTGGCAGGAGTCAACTTCCAACACCGTTCCCCCTTAGGATAATCTCCTATTCAGTCCGAGATGTCCCTAGGGCCAACGTCTACTCTTTTTTAGTTAGGCTTGGGTTAGTGAGTGCTTGGGATATGATTTTTGGGCTAAGGAAGGGCGATGAAATCCCCACCTTATCTTGTTAATGGGTTATGCCCTTAAGATGAATTAGTGCAAGTGTACAAGATAAATAGATAAGAATCACTCAAAGCAGAAAATCAACCAAGAGATGAATCCTATTCTACATGCAATGCGTACGTACCTTGCTCCTCCAGCACTCTTCAACAGTAAAAGTAAAAGAATTGAAAGACACGTGCCTAGAATGCAATTGTCTAAACAATTTTTAATTACAACCAATTTTTTACTGTTGATTAAATTAGCAGGTATATGGTGAATAATACAGGAAGATTTGTTGACTGATTTTTCCTGCACACAAAAATTAGAATATTAGATTAAGAATAGATCGTGCGAGGAATCAGTTCTAATCCGCGGTAGCAAGGCTATGCGGGTCGTGATCCTCAAGGAGGGACTGCGATAGAAGCGTTAAGCAAGTTAATCTCTAAATTTATCTTTTTTAGTTAATTGTCACGATGGTATTTACAAAGAAACGTGGTATTTACAATGAGTTGCGGGAAAAGAATATGGAGAAGTTGTATTTATTCTACAAAAAGAAAAGAAAAGAAAAAGAAAGAGAACTTATCTCTTTAGTCTGCTCGCCGTTTGAACCGTTGCGATGATTTTCCTTTCCTTCGAAGGCGTACAAGCATGGCATATAGGATCGTCCGCCTTCTTAACTATGGAATAAAAAGCAACTAGGGAATAAAAAGCAACTATGAAGACCTGTTCATCGCCATAGGCCATCAAGGTTCCTTCTTCGGCTAGGTATTCTCGAGCAGTTGGATCTCATGGTGGGCAAGACATTAGAGAAAGAAACAATGTCATAAACCAAAAATAGAAAAACAATGATAGACAAAGATAGAGACACAGTAAAACATAAAAATAACAAAACAAGCTTTGATTTGATTTAAACAATGGAGGAAAATTTACAACTTACACCGGCTGTCACCATCGGTACAAGAGGATCCCTTCCTCCATGAATGCAGCATCTCCTCTCAGCTTTCACAAAAAGAAAATAAAAATTTACAATGGAATCTAACCTAAAACCTAAAAATCCTAGCTTTTGGCCCTTTGCTGGACGCTGGACGCTCTGTACGTTGCACTGCAGGTGATATTTATAGGTGCAGAAGGCTACGAGTCCCGGACGAACTTGCCCACAAAAATTGGTATTCCATCTCATCTGTATTGCCGCGGATGCGCGGCTTTTGCCGCGCCTCCGCGGCAGTTTAGTGGCTTCTGGCCACGCGCTTTGGCGCGTGGCCTCTCCTGGTCCCTCCATGTGGGCTTCTGCTTTTGGAAGGTTGATCCTGGCCTTTTAATCTGGATTTTCGAGGTAACTTGGTAATCAAGTTACTCTTAATCCAGATTTCTTCAAATCCTCTCTCCACGAAATTCCTCTTTATCTTGGCTTTTTATCCTTATCCCGCAGGTGTTTAGGGTTTGATAGAAGTCTATCCAACCCTAATTTCTGATATTTGCAACTTTTAGCCCTTGTATTTGCATTTTGAATCTTTGTATTTGCGCTTTTTCACCTGGGCTTCAAACATGGGCTTGGATCTGGGCTTTTGGGCTCTTTAGGCTTTATTTATTGTTAAAAGAACAATTCGAGGCCTGCACACAATAAATAATAAAATATTAATAAATGTGCAAAATTAGATGAATAAATATGAAAATGTGATGGTAAATATGATGATAAAAATGCACTTTTGACTACCAATCAATAACCAGGCGGAGCTAAGAGACCTGACGGTCTCAACTCACTTCTCTTTCGAGATAGTGAGAGACCGGAGGCTGAGAAACCTGACGGTCTCAACTCACTTCTCTTTCGAGATAGTGAGAGACCGGAGGCTGAGAGACCTGACGGTCTCAACTCACTTCTCTTTCGAGATAGTGAGAGACCGGAGGCTGAAGGGTCCGGAAGCCAAGAATGCTCGGGGTTTAAGCGCACTCTCGTGGCTACTAGCCATCCCAGGAGTGGGCAGAAACCCAGAGTCCAACGACCACGAAGGGTCAGCCACGCATTGTAACGCCCCGATCCCAAGGATACGGAGACATTATGGCGATGTACATACTGTTTTCCATCATATTTGCAAATGGGAAAACTTACAAATAAAAGAGTTTGAGGAGCTAAATTACAAGTATTCTTCAAAAAGATTACAAGTAGATCTCCTCAGAGATTCTGGAGAAGTGTGCCGATAGGAGTCTGGTCAGCGCGCGACCACTTTGTCCCTTTGACGATGCGAGCGATGAGATTCCCTTCTCGCCTGGTTCCGGGAATCAGAGAATAGAGGGTTGGTAGGACCCTCTTGCTACTTCTCAAGACCGCCTTCTGTAAGGAATTCCTTCTCGCCTGGTTTCGGAGATTCCTTGAGGAAAAGAGGTGATTAGGGTATCGCCACCCTGAAGAGAGAAGTATTTCTCTAAAGAGTCTCTGAATTCGAGAACGCACGGTGCGTTGTAAAGAAGCCTCTGCTTGTGGAGTCCTCTCTCTCTTTTTTTTTTCTGGAAGTCTCTCCCGATCCAATCGATCTCTCTTTCCTTGTGCCCCTGGCGGGCTATTTATAGGGAAAGCAAGGGTATAATCGTCCCCTTTGAAGATATGGAAACAGATTGAACCGAATCTGTTTGAATTTAGAAAGTAGCCTTGCTGCGAGGCTAAGATAACTTCTGCGGAGCTAGATTTGGCAGGTCGGTTGATCTGTTTTGATCCTTTCCATATTGTTGGGAGATTCTCCTTGATCCTCTTACTCGTTTCAAGAGAGTCAAGAGATAGCGGCAATCACCTGCCATATTTGAATCCTGATTGGATTTGATTTGTTTGAATCCAATCTCATCAGGAGATTTGATTGGTCAAAAGTTGACCGTAGTAGATCAATAGCGGAGCTGCCCGCTTTGAAGCTCATAGCGGAGCTAAAGGCAATCCTTGGTGAAATCCGAAAAAGAGGCTTTTCGGCGAAGCTGTCAGTTGGCTTCTTGGCGAGGCTTGGATGATTTTAGCCTCTCAATCGAGGCTATCTCCTTGGGCTAATGTAATGCTAAATGCTAGCATCTTAGACCTGCTGAGGTCTGTTTAGAAACAATCCGGGTTCACTGTCTGCTTGCTGGATCAGTGGAGTCCAAGTTGCTTCCTTGTCCCTTGGAGATGGGTGAAAACTGGTCTTCAGCTTGTCTGTCACTTGTCTTTTGTAAATGTCAACAAGTTAGACATTTGTTCAGACCAATAGGAATCTTGTCTTTTTTAAGTGTCAACAAGACCCCCTTCAAAGTTTTCGAAAGTCTGCAATAGCCCAGACTTCGAAACACTTTGAACTGCTGTGATCAATGGTGTGTGGAATATGAACGTCGCCATGATGGTTGAGTTCAGCCTCGCTTTGAATCCTGCTTTGGGATGTAGATTCGCCGAGGAATCATGTAGACTCTCGTCTGGGTAGCTTCGCAGCTAGTAACCCGCTTCTGGGCTTCTGAAGATATGTTCGCTTGGGAGGGCATGTCGCTTTCCCGAGATCAACTGCCGTGGGCTAGTTACGAGGAGGATTACTCCTTTCTTCGTGCTGATCGAGGGAGATATTCTCCGATTTGCACGTTTCCGAGGGAGGATGTTTCCCTTTTTCAAGGCGCCATAAGTGCCTTTTATGAGGGAGACGTTTCTCCCTTCGCACGGTTCCAAGGGAAAACCGTCCCTTCCATCAAGGCGCAATAAATGCCTTGAATGCACTCGAGCTTCCACGCTTGAGGTGAGAGTGCTCAGGCCATGGGGCCTATAAATAGGACACTTGAGGTCCTCTGAAGAGAAATGGCCTGCTTGTTTTCTCTTCTCTTGGTTGAGAGATATACTCAGATCTCTGAATTAGTGGGAAAGCCCACTCTGGTTCTTATCCGGCCAAGGACCGATAAGTCTTGATCATTCAGAGACTTCACCGCTTTTAGGGAACTCATCTCCCTTGATTTGCTGCTTTAGGGAATTGCTGGCTTCCCTTGTTCTCCATCTTGCAATTGGCTGCTGCAGAGAAGGATCTCATCATAGCTTTCTGTGAAGCTATCATCTTGATTTGTTCACTACATGTTAAGTCCGCTACGCAGGCAGGACTTGGGACTTGGTCTCTTCAAGAGTTGAGCCGGTCTTGCCATATTGGTGAATGTTGAGACTGTATCTCACAAGATCAGTCTGACTTTGCCATATAGGTGAGGCTAGGACTTGGCGTTTGCTGAGCCAGCCCATTGGTTGCCGTGCAGGCGAGGCTTATCCTCTGCTTTGACTGAAATTGGATTGCTTTGACCCAAAGAACCTGACTTAGCTCTTTTGTAGCTCTTCCTGTGATTAGTTGCTAATCTGTTCTGATTTGCCTTGCAGTGGGCTATGTTCACCAATCTTGTGACTTGATGGAAGGAACCATAAAATTGCCTTATGCTTCCCCGGTTGAAGCTTTACTTTTAAGCAGGAGGAACAATTCGGGGCAGCGGGTGCGTGTCCCAAAGGCCGTTGGCAGCCTCTTATCCGTGATGATTCGTTCTGAGGTGAGGCTGGCTGCCGCTTTTACCGGAGATGATCCACTTAAAGATAGTGGGCGTCGCCTGTGGGATCGCTGGCATCATTGCCAACTTTCAACTTTGGTGGCCTTTGGGGGCGATCCTCTTCGGGAAAGCGGGTATCGCGCCCATTAGATCACTGGTATCACTGCCGATTCCCATTATACGTGATCTATCGTGTTGGCGGCGATAGGTTTTTATTGCCAGGCTTCAACAAAGATGACCTCGCTTTCTAGTGGCAAAATCTGCCATTTTTTGTGGAGAATTATGGCCGTGTCTCCGTGACACAACTGGTTACAGCCTTGTGCAGGAGGAAGGCCTTTCGTGTCCAGCCGGTTTGACTTAGAAGCAGATAAAACTGCTTGTATGCCTTTTGCGCAAATTACCCTGTCGAGCAACTGGGTGTGTTGTATGAAACACAACTTTGATGTAATATCAATGTACCCTTCTTTTTTAAATCAATGAAAGTTCATCTTCTAATCATCTGATCTTTGCTTGCTTTCTTTGAGGGTCTGGCCATAGCTGGGCTAAACTGTGTGCGGAGCTAAGGACATAGTCCTTTCTTCGAATGATTTTCGCGAGACTGGCATGTCCCGCGAGCAGCACCTTTTTGGAGGGCTAAGGTAAGCCTCTCGGCTAAGCCCTTGAAGGATTGTGCGAAGTCCGCACTTTGCTCCTGTGCGAAGTTAACCCTTAGTGGGGTTGAACCGTCGCCCCTTGGGAAAGCGCCTCGGGCGTTTCGGGCGATGTTTCGAATTAATTCGAAACGGCGGCATGTGCCCTTTTTTCGAGGCCTTAATTTAGGCGCTGATTGGCCTATAAAAGCCCGATCGGGCTGAACAGAAAAAGATCTCCTTTTTTCAGAGAAGTTTCTGTCTTTCCATCTTCTTCTTCCTCCTTTACTCAGAGTACTTTGAGAACTCTTACATTTCTTCGATGGCGCCCAAAAGACGAGCGGGAAAAGAAGCAGCGACTTCTGCAGCGGAGGGCCCTCCTCCTCCGGTCATTGAGCGACCTGTCACTGGTAAGAGACTCTTCTCTCAGATTAGAGATGGTGGTCTTCCTCCTTTGGAGTCGGTATCTGGCCATTAGGACGATCGAATATGATCTGTCCTCATCAGGAAACTCGTTTCCCTTAACTTTCCTATTTTGCTTGCACCAGGGAATTAAGAACTGATCAGTTCTTCTTTAGGCTTCCGCGCGAAGCCATAACTCGGGCAGTCTCCATCCTGTTGAGGAACAGGACTTGAATGCGTCCTCTCAGTCATGATGACTTTTGACCATAATGCCCTCAGGGCTATACCACTTCCTGCTTAAGCGAAGTTGGTGCTTTGGATGTTTTTCTACGAAGATGCAGTTTCATCCTCGAGATCAAGCTTCATCGAAGCTATTGCCTTGCTGGCCTTGCTCGCTGAGCGAGGCTATGCCTTAGTGAATTTTTATGTTTTCATATCCACTTGGTTGATGAACTAGTCATAGCTCATTCATGTCTTTACAGTGCATTACACCTTCGGTCTCCCGAACAGTCTATTCGGGTTATCCAGTAGAGCAGATGGTAGCATCAGCTTGCGATTCCATGGAGAGGCTTCTTTATTCAGCGAGCGGAGCTCTCTTGTCCGGGATACGCTCATCCAAGGCGGTCATCCGCAGACCATGCGGAGTATCTTAACTACTGCTCCGCTTGAGGATGTCGACCGTCAGACTTACAGAAAGCCTGACTTCATATTCGGGGATGCTGCACCTGATCCCGATCGCCAGTTGCAAGCAGGCGAAGGACAGTGGATCTTCCAATTGGATGGCGAGAAGTTTTATCTTCCGTCCACTAAGCGGCACTTCCCTTTGTCCTCCTTCGAGACCGTGACTCAGGCTCGGAAGATGGCTTGGGGCGTGAGCAAAAGCGCTGAATCCGTCCATATTGGGAGGTTGTTGTATCAGTACGGCTATTCAAGGGCGGGCGCTCCCCTCAGCATAATAGGGCTATACCCTGGGAAGGTATCGCGGGAACTCCCTGTGGGAGAGAATCCGGCTGAGGCGCAGACTTTCAGGACCCAGTTCTGCGCGGTTGACGGGAACTACCCTGCTACTGACTTCCGGGCTCCCGGTTGGGTTCATCCTCGCAAGGGATGGTGGGCTGAGTTGACCAACTATATCCTCGCTCATTTCGAGGAGGACTTGGTGAGGTTAAACCTCCATGAGGCCGTCAGGGCGACCTGCTATGGCATTGAGATAAAGGTGGCGTGCTTCTACGCCATCCTCGAGTTGTATTGCCCGGCTTCGGGGACCTTCTTCACCCCGGTTGGCGAGTTGGGCATGGCTTTGCACGAGATGTGGGAAATCTCTGCTTTGCCTTTCGGATCTCTTCCGTACGAAGAGTACTTTCCCTGTGAGGCGGAGTTGGCTCTGTTGGAGAAGCGGGAGCCTGCTTTGCTCGAGACTTATCGGGAATTGATGTGCCACTTGCACATTTGTTCCAGCATCCACACTGGTGGCAAGGGTAGCTCGAAGAGTTTGAAGAGCTGGGGGAGCTATCTGTTCCCAGATCTGAGGAATGCTCCTGAAGCAGCTCATCGCGGAGTTGCTGAGGGGGACATCTTGAAACGGATGGAAATGCATGCTCAAAGGGACATCGTTGTGACAGAAGACGATGGTCCTTATGAGGAAGGTGATGTCCTTCGGAGCTTTCACCACCAGGCTCGTCAGCCTATGTCTCGGCAGGCGCTGTTAGCTGGTTTCTTAACCATCTGGTTGAAGAAATGCGTCGTGCCTTCTTCCTCGAGTGACATTGTCCACCCGAGTGTCCTGCTGCCTGCTGTCCGCTTGGTCCATGGTCACCGTCTGGGTCTTCTCCCGGCCATGGTGTGTTGTATTCAGAGGGGCCTTCGTGCACTAACGGAGGCTTTCTGCAGACCACCAGCGTCAAGGAGAGGGAAGGGTGCCGTTCTGCCCTGTGATGGACCTAATCCTCGGATAGGTTTACCATATACCTACTTGATGGCGTGGTTCGCCTTACACTGCCCCTCTTTGATTGGAGCTGGAGCGGACCCTCCACAAGGTGTTCGAACGGCGCTCCTCCGCCGCTTCGAAGGTCGTTCGTGGTTGAAGACCTACGTGGCCGAGGCCCGTAAGTTGGTGCGTCGTTATGACGCCTATAATTTGTTCCGCTGCTTTCCTCGTATTCGGGATACCGGATACAATGAGGAATTTCGAGATGAGTTGGGGCGCCCTCCCATGAGTCGGGGTGTTTTCGAGTGGCTGATCAACATCCGGCCCTCGCACTTGCTGTACAGGAGCGGGGATACCTGCTACCTGGAACCCTACATCCCGAGCCGGTTTGCCCGCCAATTTGGGTACGACCAACTGTACGTGGGCAATCCCAACTCGGATCTGGCCTTCATGGGGAGCCTCATTGATGGGGCTCGTGCTTGGCGGTTCTTTACCGCGGATGGCACTGGGGCGTGGCTACGCACGCCGTTGAGGGAACCCGGCCTTCGGACAACCTTATGCTTCTGCCGATGGTATGCGGCTTCGAACTCCACACCTCCTGGGTTCAATGTTAATCGTTCGGGTGTGAGGTTGATTTCTCATCGGATGAGGCGGAAGGCCTCTGAGAGAGAAGAAGGAAAGCGGGTCCGCGTCCCTGGCTTAGAGGAGTTCATTGCTGTGGAGGACAGCGAGGCCTCTGATGCAGGCAGTCCTTGCTTCGAAGCGGGGATGGAAGCTGATGCCCATGCGGCTGGCTCTGGCGTGGTGGGGACATCCTCCCCACATCGTGTAGAAGAAATGGAAGAAGGGGACTCTGAGGTCCACTTCAAGAGGAAGCGGGGGAGTGGGTCCCGTAGGAAGTCGCTGGCGAAAAAGCCTCGTCGCCTGGCTCCTACAATTGTGGTAGAGGATCGTCCCTCTACGGCATTCTCTCCTGCTGCTACATTAGGCGCTGAGCTGTCGGTTGCCGAACCGACTACTGGTAAGATTGGCTCTACCTGTGCCTTTGGTGTATTCTCAAATAATTCATTATTTGCTTCATGTTGCAGGAGCCGGGGTGATTGGAGAGCAAGGGGAACACTATGATCCCCTATTTGCTTATGGGACTGCCACTGGTTCTTTCGCCCACTCGGAAGAGTCCGGAGGTGATGCGGCTGGCATTGGTCCCTCGGGTGCTGGGACTTCGAAAGGAAGCCCAGTGGTATCGAGCTCTATCGGGTGGTCCAGCGGATATTCGGCAAGCGGAAGCGGGCCGGCTATTCGTGCTGACTCTGGCAAGAACTTCCCGATGGAGCGCCTGGAGGCTGATACGGGTGATGACATGTTTGAGGCAACCTCAGCCTTAGGTATGATGACGACCTCTTGGTCTCCTCTTCTGTTTACTGTATCTTCTTCCTGACCATGGCCTTGTTGCAGATGCTCAGCCTCAAGATCCATCAGCTTTGAAGGAGCCGGAGAATTCCCCTGAGAGGTCCGAGGGTGAGTTAGGCGCTTCGACCGCGGCGGATGCTGCCGTGTTGGACGCCCTGTATGGCGATTTGCCTCTTTATCAGCCTAAGGAGGCTGACAGACCGGAGGTTGCGGAGGCGGCCGTCCCTGGGGCGTCCTTACTTCTGAGTGAGGTATCGGCAACTTTGCCAAGTGCGGAGCTGAGGGTGATCACAAGCCCTTCTTCTCCAACCCTGGTGATTGAGCCTGCTGCTCAGGAGGTGGTTGCTAGTCCTTCTTCCGCGGTGGCTGGCGTTCTGGTCTCGATGAGAGCTTCGCCGAAATCGCCCCCGGCTTGCCCTGCTGCTGTGAGTGCTTCCGCCGCTTTTTCTGTGGCAGTATCGACCGGGCTGGTAGGCTACTCCGAGGTTGCCTCTCCACCAAAGATTGATGAAGCTGAGAATGACTTCATAGGTAATCTAGTCGATAGCTTCTATAATAGTTTGGAGCACACTATCGGTCTAGTCTTGAAGGGCTCGCCTGTGCCATTCTCGAAGTTGAAGGCGGTCCTCTCCCGTGGCATTGAATGCTTTCGGGACTTTGAGGGGTATCACCAAGCCACTGCTTTGGAACTCTTGGTGGACGACCTTGAGAAGGATGTAGGAGAGTGGCGCCGTCTGCATCTTTCGGACCCGGGGTCTTTAGCTGATGAGCGGCTCGCACATCTTGTTGCCCAGAGGCACGAGGCCCGGCTTGCTGCTCAAGAGGCCGCTAAGGCTATTTCCTCTGACTTGGAATCCTTGGGAGCAAGGCAGGCAGAGGTTGGAAGTGCGATTGATGCTTCCTCTAGTGCTCTTCTTGACGCTGAAGACAAGATTGGGAGGGCCGAGGAGATGATTAGGAGAGCAAATCTCCTCCTATCCAAGGCAGTACCGGTGCGTCTCGAAGAAACTGCGCGGCTTGAACGGCTCAGAGCTCAGAATGAAGAACTGGCGCGGCAAGAATCATCACAGAGGGCAGCTCTGGCGGAGGTCGAGGCTCGTTTGGCTCAGACGACGGAGCTCAATGAGGCTGAGCTGAGGTCACAGGCGCTGGCTCAAGCTGCTGATGACAGGAGGGCGAGGTTGGCTTCACTCGGAGATCGAATTCGATCCTATCATGTACGCCTGTAGGCCATTGTATATGTTCCTCCATGTACCCATCTTTTTGACATTAATGGACATCCCTTCTTTTTCTTTTTTTCTTTTCTTTTGCCGAGTCTCCGATCTTGATCTTGCTTGGGAATGTCATCTTCATTTGCTTGGATAATGAGACATGACTGTCTGTTGGTTCAGAAGTCGCAATAACCGATTGAGACGTTGCCAGTCTCGAGGTTAGCCCTTTGCGGGGCCGGAGTGGAAATGCTTGCCTTTTGTAAATGTCGGCAAACATTGGTGAGTCCTGTCTTTTGTAAATGTCAACAGGACTTCAAAATTGAGGCTTAGCTGTCTGCTGGTTCAGAGGTCGCTATAACCAATTGAGACGTCACTAAGCTTCATGGTAGATGAGACTTGGCTATCTGCCAGTTCAGAGGTCGCAATGACATAACTGGTTGAGAAGCCATCAAGCTCAAAGGTGGTGATACTCGTCTTTTGTAAATGTTGACGAGTATTGAGACCTGTCTTTTGTAAATGTCAACAGGGCTCGAGATTGAGACTTAGCTGTCTGCTGGTTCAGAGGTCGCAATGACATAACCAATTGAGACGCTATTAAGCTCAATAGTAGATGAGACTTGGCTATCTGTCAGTTCAGAGGTCGCAATGACATAACTGGTTGAGAAGCCATCAAGCTCAAAGGTGGTGATACTCGTCTTTTGTAAATGTCGACGAGTATTGAGACCTGTCTTTTGTAAATGTCAACAGGGCTCGAGATTGAGACTTAGCTGTCTGCCCGTTCAGAGGTCGCGATGACATAACCGGTTGAGACGCTACTAAGCTCAATGGTAGATGAAACTTGGCTATTTGCCAGTTCAGAGGTCGTAATGACATAACTGGTTGAGAAGCCACCAAGCTTCAAAAATTGGTGAAACTTGGCTATCTGCCAGTTCAGAGGTCGCGATGACATAACTGGTTGAGAAGCCACCAGCTTCAGGGAGGGTGATACTCGTCTTTTGTAAATGTCAACGAGTATTGAGACCTGTCTTTTGTAAATGTCAACAGGGCTCGGATTGAGACTTAGTTGTCTGCTGGTTCAGAGGTCGCAATGACATAACCGGATGAGACGCCACCAAGCTTCAAAAATTGGTGATACTCGTCTTTTATAAATGTCAACGAGTATCGAGACCTGTCTTTTGTAAATGTCAACAGGGCTCAAGGTTGAGACTTGTCTTTTGTAAATGTCAACAAGCTCAAAATTGTAATGGAGTTTGAAAAAAGTCTCGTTTTTACGGGGAGAAACGAGGGAATCACTGTCATAGGTTTAATGTTAACGTAACAGCGAAATGTATATGTGGTCTTACCATTCTATGGATGAGAATTGGTAAGTGATTTTGGAGGTCTCGTTCTCACAGGGAGAAACGAGGGAATCACTGTCATAGGTTTAATGTTAACGTAACAGCGAAATGTATATGTGGACCTGCCATTCTATGGATGAGAATTGGTAGGTGACTTTGGAGAGGGGATCAAATGGGAACAGGTCCCTTAGGATTTTTAGCAAACCCTCAGCTGTCAACGGGTTTGATATGCCTTTACCAACTACCGTTTGAGTTGGGCTAGCCATGCTATTCCCCTCAGCATGATAAGTTGTCGAGAACTTATGTTGGGCTTATAGGCCAACATTTCCCTCTATCCTTAATCGTTAAGGATGTTGGATTATCAGGTTAATGTCTGCATAACCTTGATTCCCTTTTAGGATAACCGGTGCGCGGCCAGGTTCCTGTTGGTTTTCGGCTATATGACCTCACTTGGAGGAAGAGAAAGGCTCTCTTTGTGTGTGCTTCGGACACGGAGATCTTGATCAGAGGTGTAGTGTTAACTTGATCAAGAGAAGGATCCTTGATTAAGGATAATACTTCTTTAAGAACTTGCCATTGATCGGCATCATGAGTAG
The DNA here is from genome assembly GCA_038442645.1 of Agave tequilana. Lineage (NCBI taxonomy): Eukaryota > Viridiplantae > Streptophyta > Magnoliopsida > Asparagales > Asparagaceae > Agave > Agave tequilana. The sequence goes on along the minus strand of JAVJIF010014384.1, from coordinate 41,966 downwards.
GTCGCCCTTTGCAGTCGTGAGGCGGTATGCTCCGTTTGAATAGACTGTTTCTATTACAAACGGTCCTTCCCATTTAGGCTGAAATTTGCCTCTGGTCTTGTGCGCCATAATCATCGGTCGTCTGACGGCTAGGACCAGGTCTCCTTTTTGGAAGACCCTCTGTTTGACCCTCTTATTGAAGGCTTTTGACATCCGAGCCTGATATAGCTCGATGTGTTGCTGCGCTTGGAGCCGCTTCTCGTCTAGGGCTTCGAGCTCTTGGAGACGTAGGCGATCGTTGTCCTCTGAGGTGATCTTGGTAATTAGAGCTATCCGCAATGATGGCATCTGAATTTCCAATGGGATGACTGCTTCGCATCCGTATACTAGGGAAAAAGGCGTATTGCCTGTCGGTGTCCGAACCGTGGTTCGGTAGGCCCAGAGACATTCACCGAGCTTTTCGTCCCAATCTCGCTTGTTCGAGGAGACAAACTTCTTGAGCAGTTTGATGATCGTCTTGTTGAACGCCTCCGCTAAGCCATTGGCAGCAGGATTGTAGGCGGTTGAAGCCACATTCTGGATTCGGTATTTATCGCAGAACCGATAGAACACTTGGCTTATAAATTGGGGACCATTGTCATGGATGATCCGCCTGGGGACACCAAATCGATGGATGACATGGTGTTTGAGGAAGTTAACCACATTAGAGGTTTTGACTTCGGCCAACGGTATGGCTTCCGCCCATTTTGAAAAGTAGTCGGTTATTGCTAGGATAAACCGGTGGCCTCTTGCCGAAGAGGGGCTGATTGGCCCTATGACATCTATTCCCCATGCTTCAAATGGCCATGAAGCAGCAGTAGGGTGGAGCAACTCCGAAGGCTGGTGTATAAAGTCAGCGTGAATCTGACATGCCTTGCACCTTCGCGCATATTGGATGGCGTCGGTTATCATAGTTGGCCAATAGTACCCAAGCTGATGTAGCCTGTCTTTGAGCTTTGGACCCGGCTGGTGGGCTCCACAAATGCCGTCATGTGCTTCTTTGAGTACTTGCTGTGCCTCAGACTGAGAAAGGCACCGAAGGAGGATACCGTCATATGAACGACGGTAGAGCGTCTTCAGAGTAGGATCGTAATAGAAACGGGGGGACCTTCGTCTGATGGACGCCGCTTCTTTAGGATCGTCAGGGAGCAATCCGTGCAGAGCATAGTCAATGAGAGGGAAGCGCCAATCCCTCGGCTCGAGGTCTGCAGAGACATTATGGACCTCTTGGATTTTCAGCATATGCTTAGAGCATACGAGGTGTCGGGTCGCGACTGTGAGATAGTACTCGGTGTCGGCTGGCAAGGCTAGCGTTGTCGCTAATGCAGCGAGAGCGTCCGCCTTGGTATTTTGAGATCGAGACACATGCCCGATGTAGAAACCTTCAAATAGGTTAGCCAACTCAATGGCCGTATGGTAATAAGGCACCAAGTCCTCATGGCGGACTTCATATTCGCCTTTAACCTGATTGATGATCAGTTTTGAATCGTCATAAGCTTTAAGGTAGCGTACCCCCATTCCATGGGCGAGCTGGAGACCAATGAGCAGAGCATTGTATTCTGCTACATTATTGGAGCATGATTCTGTCAAGGAGAATGCTCTTGGAAGGATATGATCCTGTGGGGAGATAAACACGACCCCCACTCCGGCAATAATCTTGCCTTTAGGACCCATTCGCGATGCTCCATCAAAGAACATCTGCCATACTTCCTCTACTGAAGTTGCGTTGGACTCGAAGACTTCATCAGGGATGTCTTCGTGGAGTTTTGAATGCTCCGGAACTGGATGACCAGCCAAGAATTCTGCAAGGGCTTGGCCTTTGACCGCCTTCTGAGGAATAAAGGTCATGTCGTATTGAGACAGCAGAAGTGCCCATTTAGCCAATCTTGAATTTAGTGACCCTGGCTTCGTCATAAGAAGACGTAAAGGATTCACCCTGGAGATGACATGTATGGTCTGGCCAACCAAATAATGCCGTGTCTTCTGAACGGCAAAGACGAGAGCTAAACACTCTTTCTCAATAGGATTGTAGCGAGATTCCGCTCCTATGAGAGTCCTGCTCAGATAATAAATGGCCTGCTCGTGGCCATTGCCGTCTTTTTGAGCGAGGAGGGCGCCGAGGGAGTAGTCCGGAGCTTTTACATAAAGCAAGAATGGCTTCCCTGATGTAGGGGCCACTAAGACTGGAGGCTTTGTGAGGTACCTCTTGATGTCTTCATAAGCTTCCTGACAAGCTTGATCCCATACGAAGGAAGCACCCTTTTTCATGAGCCGGGTGAACGGCTGACAGCGGCCTGAGAGATTTGCAATGAATCTTCTGATGTAGGCCAACCTGCCTTGCAAGCCTCTCAGCTCTTTGAGGTTCCTTGGCGGATGCATGCTCTGGATAGCTCTGACTTTGTCTGGGTCAAGGTGAATCCCTTTTGATGTGACGATAAACCCAAGGAACTTGCCACTTGACACTCCCAAGAAGGATTTTGTCGGGTTCATTTTCAGTTGATGAGCCCGCATTATGTCGAACATCTTTCTGAGATCGCGGAGATGCTCATCCTTGTTGCGGCTTTTGACAGCAATGTCGTCAACATAACATTCCACTGTCTTTCGGAGATGATCGCGAAAGATCGTACTCATTGCCCGCTGGTAGGTTGCTCCGGCATTCTTCAATCCGAAGGGCATTACAGTGTAGCAGTATACCCCCAATGGTGTTCGGAACGAAGTATGCTTCTCATCGTCGGGATACATCTTAATCTGGTTGTACCCTGAAAAGCCGTCCATGAAAGACATCCTTTCGAACCCGCATGTGTTGTCAATCATGACATCAGTGATGGGCAGTGGAAATTCATCTTTGGGACAGGCCGCATTGAGATCACGGTAGTCGATGCAGATCCGTATTTTGCCATTCTTCTTGAGGACGGGGACTATATTAGCCACCCAATCTGGATGTTGCTCCTCCCGAATGAAGCCACTTGCAATGAGTTTGTGAACTTCGGCTTCAATAGCTTCCATAATGTTCGGGCGAAACCGACTTTGTTGCTGCTTGACTGGCTTGACGTCGGGCTTGATATTCAGCCGGTGCATAGCGACCTGTGGATCGAGTCCGGGCATGTCTTCATAGCTCCACGCGAAGACGTCTATATACTCTTTTACGAGCATTATCAATTCCTCCTTTTCTATAAGTGATAGGCTTTCACTTATAAAGATGGGTTTGGGATGATCTTGACTTCCCAGATTGACCTGCATCACCTTGTCTTCAGTAGGCGGCTCACGCAGTTCGAACCGTTTTTCCCATTGGACGCTTAACTGCTGGGCCCATGGTTCACCATTGGCAGCTTCCGCAGGTTCCAATTGACTGCTTGAAGTCATATTCACGGCGAGGCCTTTGAACATTTCTCCTATGCTGATATCGGAGTCCCACTCGGAGGATGAAGCCGACTGTGATGGAATTGGTCCGTCGTCTTTGACCTGAACTGTTACTGATGATGTGGGCGTGACGTAACCCAACCCCCTGCGTGTACTATCATAGTAATTTGCAGGCTTCCCTTTCGGGACAAAATTACGCATTAGACTGCGCCTCCCTTTTCAAAGTTTAGGCCGCCTCCCTGCTTCAAGTTATATCCCATCTTCTTCATAATGTGGCGGGCTGGCCGCGCATAATGGAAGAACTGTGGAGCATCTGACTCTGAGCTTGAGTCTGCAGTTGTAGGTTTCCGTGGCTGAGCTCTACCGAAGATTATCGGCGACTGACCTTGTTTGGAAGGAGGGATCACCAGCGTAGCCCCTTCTATGACCTCCATAGATGTATTGGCCGCACTTGGCTTATGTACGGGCATGTGCAGAGAGCCATCCATAATGGATTTGATCGACCGCATACTCACAGGATAATCAAAAGAAATATTGTCATTAATTACCCATTCACCTTCTTCCTCAGAAGGAGTATTACATTTGGGGTCAATGAGACATGCTGTAATTGGTTCGCCAGTCAGAATGGCCGGCATGCCCGCCTCGGACTCTGAATCCGCTTCATTGCCACTTTCACTGTCATCTGGCAATGGCTCCTCATGCGTTCCACCGGCCTCTTGATACAGGAGAGCGTCGGTGAAGTAATTTTCCACGCCTTTAAAGGGTTGCCTTTCGGCAAAGACAGTTCGTACTGTCGTATCATCCTCCACATATTTGAAGCACTGGTGGAGGGTAGAAGGGACGATCCAGTTGGCATGGATCCATGGCCGTCCTAGCAGCAGGTTATATGACGTGTCAGCGTCAATGACATAACACGTCACCTCTGACTTGTCCTAGCAGCAGGTTATATGACGTGTCAGCGTCAATGACATAACACGTCACCTCTGACTTGAGGCTTCCGATTCTGCAACGGAGCCGAATCTTCCCAAGTGGATGGCTGCTCCCGGCGTTAAAACCATATATTGTAGTAGTGGTTGTGGACAACCTGTACAGTGGTATGCCGAGGAAATAGAGAAGCCGTTTGGGGATGATGCTGAGTGCCGACCCCGGATCGACTTGTACCCTTTCAATGCATGTTGAACCGATATATCCGGTGTAGTACAGAGGTCGATCATGCTTGTTATCTTTGAGAAGCATATCTTCCGCCGTGAAGGTAATAGCAGGCACCTTCGATTGTACATGATGGCATTCTGGGCAAGAAGACTGGGCGTCATGATTAGAGACCTCTGGTATGCATGAAAGAAGAGTCTCTGAGTTGGCCAAAGCATCTCTGAGCGCTTCTCGTGTCTCTTTGGAGAGACGCAGGAGCTCGTGTATTGTGATACGAGCTGGGATATTGGCCAAGTGGGCCAGTATATCAAAGCGAAAGGGCGTATCAAGCCCTTGGCCTGACGGTTTCTTCAACACATGGTCGAACCGTACCTCTTTAGGCTTTTCTCTCCCTTTGGTCGGGACAGGAGTGGATGCAGGCGTTGGTGCTGACGTCGTTTGCTGTTGTGTCTCGTCAGCAAGCTTCTCATACTGTCTCAGGTACGACTTCCCAGACCGGGTGCCCGTCTGTTGAGGTGCGTCTGCTTGCGCTGTACAAGCATGATTTTCTCCTTCCGAATCGCTGAGGGAAGCCGAGGTAACATCACCGTCATCTGGTAGGACAGAGAGACATTGCAAGATTTGCCTTTTGAGTTGGGGCGCTTTGAACACCGTTGAATGTCTTGGACGAGATCTGGGTGTATCCACATGACTTCCCCTGTCTCCAATGTTAAGGGGACGAGACCTTTGTCGTCTCTAGTCATGGGCGAAGGATGCCTTACTTCCAATCGCGGCGTGGGGGCTGGATAAGTCCCATCAGGCACCGTGACCTTTTGGGTGCTGCCGAACTCGAGAGTCACCATATTGGCAGTGACTTTCTTCTGCTCCGTCTTCAGTGTGAGGACGCCAGCGTCAATCAGGGCTTGTATCCTGTCCTTGAGGACATAACACTTGTCAGTAGGATGGTGAATCATCCTATGATAGAGGCAGTATTTGGGGTCGTTTGTGCGTCCTATCTCATCAGGACGTCGAGCATCGGCAGCTTCAGCTTGTTCCCTTTGTGGAGCAGATGGAATATTATAACCACTTGATCATCTTTGAAGGAGTACTGTTTTGGAGGGAACTTGGGCTCCTGATTGTTGAAGCCGCTCTTCTTAGCCTTCGACTGCACGTCTCCGGATAACTCTACGAACATAATCTCTTTCCCCTTAGCTTGGGAAGACTGAGGCGGGTCGCCGCGTCCTTTGCTGTTCGTACCCCATTTGCCTCTGGGGGCGGATGGCTCGAACTTTTTAGCCGACTTCTCAGCTATCTCAGCTTGTTCGACTAATTCCTTCCAAGTGTGGGCTTTGACAGCCCCCATGCGAACTTCTACTTGATCCAAGAAGTTGTGCCTGCATGTCTGTAAGAGCATGGGTAACGGCATCCCTGCTGGACACATCAAGGATAAGTTTCTGAACCGCTCAATGTAGTCGCGGACGGGTTCGCCCTTCTTCTGTACGGTAGAGAGGAGCTTGTCCATGGTCACTTCAGTGTCGTCCTCATAGAAGCGAGAGAGGAACCGAGTTTCCAGGTCGAGCCAGGAATTGATAGAGCCTGGAGGGAGGCTTCGGAACCAGTCGAATGCCACGCCCTTTAGAGTGCCAATAAACAGCCTAGCCATGATGGCGTCGTTGCTTATGACATTACCAGTCTGAGACCGGAAATAGTAGATGTGCTGATTGGGCGAGCTCTTACCATCATACGTATGCAACGTTGGTGGTTTGAACTTTGGTGGGTATGGCACCGAATCCCACTCTAGTGGATAAGGACGGACTGTCCCCACCTTCTTTAATTCATCCCTCTGAGCTAGGATGCAATCTGAGCCTGGAGGCCCTTAAGGACTTCAGCATCTAGGGAAGAACCTCCCTTGGATTTCGGATCATTGCTAAAGTGTTCCTCCTCATCGTGGTGGCTTCCGGTATCATTGCCGCCCCGATTGCTGAGGAGTTGGGCAAGCATCTGTTGAATATTGTCCAGGGCTTCCTGCTGGGTCCTGGAGGTTTGCTCTTGAGCTTCCAAACGCCGACGAAGGTCATCGTTAGCGTTATCGGCCATGTTGACCGATGCTTTGTCGGTTCGCACTGAACTGACCGTTGCTGACGAGGCATACCCGCTGTCTTCCTTTTCTTCGTCTGAAGATTGAGGTGACTACCCGGGTGATGGCGGGATCAGGGCCGTCGAGGAAGAAGGTTGCTCGTAATTGTAGGGTATTGCCACCCTGGATCTGGTGTTTCGGAAAACACCTTCTTCTTGTACCGAGACCTCGCCTAGGCCTGGATTATAATCTGGATCTGGAGAACTGAAAGGGGGACCATCAGATGTCTGACTCCCCTTGCGTCGCTCTCGGCCTCTTCCGGTCATATTGACGGAGGCGGAGATTGGATCTGGTGAGGCGCCCCTTCCGCGATGCCTCGTAGGAACATGTGCGGACAACCGATCAAACACCGATTGCCGGCGCGGAGATACAGCCATGGTTGGATGTAGCCGGCAGCGGGTTGAATGGATTGTCACAAGTCGGCATCCTCTTTGACAACAGGGGAAAGTAGTTCGGAGGGGCTCCGGCTTCCGCTTGCTTACCAGGAATTCTCGTAGGTCAGGCCAACAGAGCCTGGATAACTTCGCAGAGAAGCTTTTTCGGAGTGTACATGGGACGATACTCCATTCTTCTTATCCCTGCAAAAGGGATTAGCACTGAATAGTGCTTCAGATCTAGATTCGCCAGCAGGTGCGAACTTAGTGCTTGATGAACTAGAGAGCGGAGCACGCCGAGGTGCTTTATCCGCTATTCCGCCGCGAAGGGGATTAGCCTTAGATGACTCTTTGGCCTTAGCCTCGCGGCCATGGATCCAATGAGTATGCTTTGGTATGGTGGCTTCGCTTGTGAAAGCGAGGCTGTCAGAAGGCTTTGCTGCCTTTGATTTGAGCGACGGTATGATCGCCGTCGGGACTTCATGATTGGCAGCATCGTTAGGGTAGATAGGCATCTTACCCTTTTCTTCGCGGGAGAGGCGCAGTTTCGGCGTGACTACACCGGAAGCCTCGGTTGGAGACTTCTGCTTGGGCTTCCATATCCGCCTTGACGGAAGATGCTTAGGTTCACAAGGAACCTGAATAGCTACACGCGGGGCTGTGGGGTGTTGGCAGAATTCTGCCTCTGGTTTTTGATTTGAAACCTTGGTCGTGAAGACCTTCCTGTGCTTCCGTGCTCGAAGCGTCAGGTCACCCCCAGAGAGGACTTCTTCAAATCTTCCTTGGTCGATCTGGATGACCAAGTTCTCAAGAGTGCAGGGCTCGGTCTGCGGGCATGCTTCCTTGTTGCGCCAGAGCACCGCAGCAGGTTTGCAGGGAACCTTTTCAGTCTCCGCAGAGACTTTCCTTGAAGATTTAGCCAGAGAAGCTCTGGCTGCACCGACTTTGTTGAATTCAGAGATAGACCCGAAGGTCTGATCGTCGCATTGCGACACTTGATTCTCAACAGAGGAGAATATCATCCCCAGCGGAGTCGCCATCTTGTTTTCCATCATATTTGCAAATGGGAAAACTTACAAATAAAAGAGTTTGAGGAGCTAAATTACAAGTATTCTTCAAAAAGATTACAAGTAGATCTCCTCAGAGATTCTAGAGAAGTGTGCCGATAGGAGTCTGGTCAGCGCGCGACCACTTTGTCCCTTTGACGATGCGAGCGATGAGATTCCCTTCTCGCCTGGTTCCGGGAATCAGAGAATAGAGGGTTGGTAGGACCCTCTTGCTACTTCTCAAGACCGCCTTCTGTAAGGAATTCCTTCTCGCCTGGTTCCAGAGATTCCTTAAGGAAAAGAGGTGATTAGGGTATCGCCACCCTGAAGAGAGAAGTATTTCTCTAAAAAGTCTCTGAATTCGAGAACGCACGGTGCGTTGTAAAGAAGCCTCTGCTTGTGGAGTCCTCTCTCTCTTTTTTTTTTCTGGAAGTCTCTCCCGATCCAATCGATCTCTCTTTCCTTGTGCCCCTGGCGGGCTATTTATAGGGAAAGCAAGGGTATAATCGTCCCCTTTGAAGATATGGAAACAGATTGAACCGAATCTGTTTGAATTTAGAAAGTAGCCTTGCTGCGAGGCTAAGATAACTTCTGCGGAGCTAGATTTGGCAGGTCGGTTGATCTGTTTTGATCCTTTTCATATTGTTGGGAGATTCTCCTTGATCCTCTTACTCGTTTCAAGAGAGTCAAGAGATAGCGGCAATCACCTGCCATATTTGAATCCTGATTGGATTTGATTTGTTTGAATCCAATCTCATCAGGAGATTTGATTGGTCAAAAGTTGACCGTAGTAGATCAATAGCGGAGCTGCCCGCTTTGAAGCTCATAGCGGAGCTAAAGGCAATCCTTGGCGAAATCCGAAAAAGAGGCTTTTCGGCGAAGCTGTCAGTTGGCTTCTTGGCGAGGCTTGGATGATTTTAGCCTCTCAATCGAGGCTATCTCCTTGGGCTAATGTAATGCTAAATGCTAGCATCTTAGACCTGCTGAGGTCTGTTTAGAAACAATCCGGGTTCACTGTCTGCTTGCTGGATCAGTGGAGTCCAAGTTGCTTCCTTGTCCCTTGGAGATGGGTGAAAACTAGTCTTCAGCTTGTCTGTCACTTGTCTTTTGTAAATGTCAATAAGTTAGACATTTATTCAGACCAATAGGAATCTTGTCTTTTTTAAGTGTCAACACATACGCGAGGTGAAAACACGCTCACGCGTACGTTAAGCCGTAGTACAGTATAATACGTCCATATAGTCATGAGTTCCAGCATGAAATAAGTACAAGAATACCTGCAGAAGAGGTTAGCGATCATAACAGATATGGAAAAGAGGGACAAATAGATAACAGAAATAAATCACTAAAATACCTATAAATAGTCCTGATGAGGAATCTCCCATGTGACTCCAAGGCACTCTCTGAAGCTATGGTAACTCGGATCTCCAACCTGGGCATGCAAACCCAGGGTCGTCAGAAAGCGACCTAGTGAGTGGTAAAATGAAGGAGCAGTAATATATACAATAGTAATACAAGCATGATAATAATAGGTAATACATCATGTTGTACTGGTGATATCATATAATAAGGATATATATGAAGAATGTCATAAGCAGTAGAAATAGATAAACATGTAAGCAGTAAAAATATATTTATACATGTCATCTTTTAATATCATCATTAAGCCGGTTATCATCGGGTCATGTCTATAGTCGTCTAGTGGTGACGTGATAGAAATGAACACGCGAGTGGCGATGTGATAGACGTGTACAGGCAGATGGGCCTATGCAGTGTAATCACTATACGGTGTGGTGTATATACAGTAGTGATGTCTGCTATACAGAAAGCATAATATATGCAATGCAGAACATGAGTCGTATGCCATGCAATGCAGAACATGCGTCATATGCCATTACAGACAGTATAACATATACCAAGTAAAGTAACAAGTATACAGGTAACATGATATCGGATAAAGTAGCATGAACAATAACAAGATAGCATACAGGTACCAGGCATGTCATGTGATTTATACAATAGTAGCAATCAGTACCACCTGGTATTTTAATCAATCTCTTCCAGTGTCCCATACCACTGGCAGTTCATACTGGAGCCCGCACTCCAGTCGAACCCATCCGGACATGGCCCACGAGTACCATTATCCAAACGAGAGAATGACCAAATAACAAGTGTTCCCGACATCACTATTGTGTATACTGTTTTATTATGTTAATTGGAAACCCATGGTCGAGGAGTTCTTATCGGGTGGATGTATCCCGTGCATACCCGGGATCACAGCCTTAAACAAGCCCCTGGCTGCTAGGACCAGGGCCCTCCGCTAAGAGGGGAGCATGAATCAAGTAACAAGAGCTCATGAGCAAGTGGTAGGTAACACTACCGTCCCCTGCAGTGGAAAACAATATGGATCCAGTACATCACCCGATAAGATCTAATCAACCGTCAAGTCTCCCCATACCCCAGTTAGTTTATGATCTGATATGTCATGTATACAATGGAACAAGAATAAATACAGTACATGATACGGGTAACATGATAACTGGACCAGAGTTCTGTTGATTGCATAGAACAATATAACGAGAAACGGGAACAATATAACGGGAACAATATAACGAGAACAATGTAACAAGAACAATAGAGTGAGATTCCACATATCGCATATCAACAACTTTCATGTCCAGTATCGGTAAATCCATATCAGTAACAGGAAACAATCATATATCATGAATACGGGAACATGGAACAATAATACATGTAATAAGTATGGTGATCCATATGACAAGAAGATAGAAACAACACAGGCATGTGTAACTGTAATATGCAAGCATGACATGAATGTGTATGATGATCATGCGGATATGAATGCCGTAGTCTGTGCAGTGATATGCCGAGAATCCATGTACCGGGGATAACAATACATGACATAACGGTATTTTGTGAAATGGTGCCGCTACGTATCGGTGGGCCATGCCTACGAAATAATAAGCGTGCCGTGTCATAGTATCTGTGTAACATGCACAGGTAATAACAGTGGTCAGTGTCTACTATCATGAGCAGTGGACTACAGAATCCGTGTAGCCGTAAGCCTGCGTAGCACTAAAATATGTAGGAACAGTGGTCGACAGTGTCTTATAGTAACGGTGTCTAGCATGCATGTCTAGTAACAGTGTAGTGTCATCAAGTACTGTGAGCTACTACATGGAGTAATAGTATCCACTAATATGGTGACCTAGTGGTCCGTGGGTCAGTGGCGGCACAGGCATGATATCTGTGTCCAGTGGTCTATGTCTGTATGTCTTGTTACTATGATTATCTCATATTAACTCAGGATATACCTAACAATTTTCTAGATTATTCCTAAGTCAATGACAGTCCAATCATGACCAGTGAATAATGAATAATTACCGTCTTTTATCCATAATCACGATATATCAAGCAATGTCATTAAACATGATAAAATATAATTTATAAAAGAAAAATACTCACAAACTGGCTATAGGCCTGTAGCTCTCTTTCCTATGATCGCAACGGATCCAGAATCGCCCGAATCGGAGTCCGGATGCTCCCGATATCGCCCGAAGACCCAAAACCGAGAGAAAAGGTTAGTTACGTAATAACAGAAATTATTCAGGGGTCTATTTGCAAATTTACAGGGGCCTAAAAGTAATTAATAAATTTACAGGGGTTAAAATATAATTGTACCTTTAACGGGTCGGGTTTGAGTGTAAACGGGTCGGGTTTGGGTTAAACCCAAAACCCGAACCCGTTGGGTTTTCACCCAACAGAGCAACAGCAGCAGCAGCGTGAGCTGCTGCTGCCGCCGCCTGCTCGTGCCCGCCGCCCGCGCGCGCCCGCGCGCGCCCGCCGGCGCTGCTCCGGCGCCGGACAGCTCCACCGAGTGAGAGAGGGAGATGACGAGAGAGAGGGGGGCGCCACCTGCGCCTGGCCGGCCTCCTCGCCGCCGGCCAAGCCGCTGGCAACGGTCAGGCCGCCGCCGGCCTGCAGAGCAAGAGGGAGAGAGAGGAAGTGAGAGAGAAGAGAGAGAGAGAGAGGAAAGGGAGAGAAAAGGGGGGCCGGGGCTGGCGGCGGCCAGCCCCGCCGGCGACGCGCCACCGCCGGCGGGGGGGGAACAGTAAGGCGGTGGGTGGTGGCGCTCTCCAGAGAAATGGAGAAGAAAAGAAAGAAAAGAAAGATAAAAAAATTATTTAATTATTATTATATTAGCCTCAAATTTGACCAGCCCCGAACAGTGCCTAAAAATTACAGAAAATAGGAAATATTATCCTGAGACGTAATATGAAAACGGTTTGTCGAAACTCAATCCAGTTTGCCAATTAAAAATCCCGGAGTGTCTCGCCGATACGGGCGACACCGGTTTGGTCGGATTTTCGATAAATTCAGAAAAATCCCCAAAAATACCCAAACGTAGCTCATGTGATTCTAAGACACAGGATGAAAGCGTATTCTCAAAATACAACTCCGTTTGTGAAATAAAAATCGTAAAGCAGATTATCGGTATCGGTCGACACCGACTACGGAGATTTTCCAAAATAATCCAGAAAAATTCCAAAAAATCCTCAAAAATATAAAATATTAGAAAATAATTTTTGAAACTGAAATCGGCTCAATCGGACTACTACGGAGGTTAAATCAATTTTTGTACGTCGTATCGCGTACCGATACGGTAATACGTACACCGGGGATCAGGGGGTTACACGCATGGTATAAAGCAGTAAAATACATCACAGGCATGGTATATGTACAAGAATTAAACTACCCTAATACAAGCATTCGTCACAGAGCAATACATGTCCAGTCATTGGCACTCGGCCATACACAAATACAGGGACCCAGCCCAATACAAAATACATTTAAACATGGAATAGAATACATGTCGACCCGACAAAGCGGGGAAACCCAAATGGAGGCGAGGACACTCGCCTAAAGCTCCAGAAAGGCCGAAAACTAAGAAATCCCGGGAACTCGCGCACGCGCTATATAATAAAATATATATATATTTTTAGAGAGAGAAAGGGAGGAGGAGAGAGAGAAAAAGTTAGAGAGAGAAACCTAAAGAGGGAAAGGGAGATTTCTAGAGAGAGAAAATCTTAGAGAGAGAAAGGAGGGAGATCTAGAGAGAGAGATTAGAGAGAGCAGGGAGAGAATTTGGAGAGAGAGAGGAGAGAGAAAAAGGGAGGGGCTATTGCCCCCCTTACAGCCGTCCACAGCCAAGCCAGGAGGCCTGGCCGTGGTCCTGTCAGGGCCGACGCCGGCGGCCCTCCGGTGGCCGCCGGCCACCCCAAGGGAAGAGAGAGAGATCCGGGGAGAGAGAAAGAGAGAGAAGTGGGGGCAGAGGGGCTGCTGCCCCCCCTCAACCTCTGGTCATGGCCTGGCTTTGCCAGGCCGTGGCCAGGCCAGCCCTGGCCATGCGGCCAGGGGTGCCAAGGGGGCGACGCTAGGGGCGGCGCCGCCAGACAGGGGCGGCCACGCTGGCCGCCCAAGTAGGGGAGAGGGAAAAAGAAAAAGAAAGGAAAAGGAAAAGGAAAAGAAGAAGAAAAAGAAGAAAAGGAAAAGAAAGGAAGGGCTCGCCGGAGTCGCTGGGCGGCGACAGAGCCTGGCCGGAGGTGTCGGCGTTGGTGGTGGTGGTCAGTTCTTGGGGAGGAAGAGAGAGAGGGTGGTGGGAGAAATTGAAGGGTGGAGAAGAAAGAGGAGGAGATAGAGAGAGAATTGAGGGAGAGATTAGGAGGTGAAGTGAGAGAGGGGGAGAATTTTGGGGAAAGAAGGAGGAGGAGGAGGCGGTCGCTGGCGCCAGGGGAAGGAGAAGAAAGAAGGGAAGAAAGAGAAAAAGAAAGAAAAAATGAAAAGGAAAAGGAAAAGAAAATAAAAAGAAAAAGGAGAAGATATTTTGGAGGGTTGTGTGGCGGAGGAATTTTTGGGAAAAAGAAAAAAGGAATATAGAGGAAAAGGGAGTGGATGGGAAAAATGGGAAAGGAAAGAAAAAGAAAAATAAGTTAGATGATATTCCGAATCTGGGAAAATCCCAAAACATCGAAAATGCTGGAAAATTGGACTGATCCGGAAAGGTCTCGAAAAATTCTTAAAAATAATAAATATTATTTTAAGTTACATGGTGAAATCAATTTTCAGAAATAAAATCTCATTTTCAAATTAAAAATCCGGAAGTCAACCGCCGATACCGGTCTACACCGGTTCGGCCGGATTTTGATAAATTCTGAAAAATCTCAGAAAATGTATTAAAGAATAAAATATGATTTTAAGAAGTAAAGTGAAAGCTGAATTCAGAAATTCAATTCCGATTGTCAACTAAAAATCCTGAAACCAACCAGCGATACTGGCCGACACCAATCTGGTGGAATTTTGATAAATTCATAAAATCCTCAGAAAAAGTATTTAGATAGGAAATGTGATTTTAAGAAATAATGTAAAAAGACATTTCTAGTAATTCCAATCTGTTTGTAAATTAAAAATCTAGGAATTGGTCAGCGGTGTTGGTCGACACCGGTTTTGAAGATTTACAACTTAATTCAGGAAAATTCCAAAAAATTATAGAAAATCTAAAATATTGGAAAACGATGTTTAAAACTGAAATCGGTCAAATCTAAATACCAGAAAGACCAAATCGAGTAATACCCTAGGATCGGGTCCTCGGTTCAGACTAGGGCTGACTCTGAGTCCGTGAATCTGGATCCAAGACAAAACGATCATATAAATAATTCATAATACAAAACAAATACAGGAAGTAAATCGAAAAATACGATCGAAAAATCTGAATACGCAACTAAGTACGTATTCTGGGAGCGGGGTGTTACAATCTATCCACCTTACAAAAAATTGCGTCCTCGCAATTTCGATAAGGGGTAAATTGAACACAAAGGGGACATGGACGGGAATTATACCAATTAAGATATGAAGCACTATAGGTAGGGCTCTCAAGTTGACTGAACAATAATCAGAACATAGACATCCTCTGCACTTCCGGCTGTATAAATCTTCGAACAATGCCGAATAATATTGACTGATAACACAGCTTTGCAATAGAATTCCCGCTGTACTGCATACTTAATGTCGCTCCAAGAATGAGCCAGAATACTGAAGATAAAGAAAACCCTGATAGTCCTGAGCATAATAAAGAAGACCGATAATTGAGAATTCCGAATACCAGGCATCAATCACTCTGAAAGATATAGCCGAGAATGTAGAATATCCATAGAGAATTCCGACTACTGACTTCTGAAAGATAACCCGATCGTGGATTAATCCTGAGAATACCCGAACTTCAAAGAGTTGGCCGAAGAGATCATATAATAGCTTCATTCAGAACCACCCGCTACCTCTCTAGTCTATTCATATCTTAAGTTGGTATAAAGGCTTCGAAAAATCAAAACAGGGGAAAGATGGAAGGGATTAGGAATCAAAGGAAGAATGATCAAGAAAGAATAGATAACTCTGCACTTGTAGTTGGAGTGTATAACCAGGACTCATGCATTCCACTTGCAAATTCTTTACCATTAATTTGCCGTCTGGACGTACTGAGGATGTAGAGCCTAAGCTCTGATACCATCATGTAACGCCCCGATCTGGCGGGTACGGAGACGTTACTGTGACGTATATACGCAGATCAGAAATACCCTCACGTATATACGCTAAGCATCAGTACAGGCAAGAATCAGAGTACGGAAGCAAATGGTGCATTATACATTCCAACATATGAGTACAATTACAAAGTTATCACCAGAGGTGATAAATATTATAAGAATATTACATCACTGATAGGCGCAAATGCGAGAATACAAAGAGATGTATATGTATGAACAGTATAAGGCACTCACGAGTTTACAAAAGGAAAACTCGAGAGGCGCACAGGGGGCCTGGATGGATAAGGCTCCAGACGGTCTGCTGGGGATCCATGCTTCAGCTGCGCCACTCTAATCAGCAACTGGGGGAATCCACACGCTCCAAACTCCATGACCTGGACATGAGGATCCAGGGGAGTCAGATAGAACTCCCCAGGTGAGTGGTGATACGAATGCCAAGTGGCAAGCAAAGATAAGCACACGTGTAACGATAAAACTGAATCATAATCATGCATTGAAAACCGTGTCGTGAGCATAAGCATGCAGGAGCAAGTAGACATAGAACAAGTGATATCAAACAGGAAGTACTCATGGTATGATAAGGTAAGAACAGGAGACTAGTGGAATAGAATACGGGTGGTGAAACCGGGTGTAAGCAAGTATAGTATAATAATCATAAAACCGGAAATCCGAAGTAAAACCAGATACAACCAATCATGATAAAGCATACCACAGGTCCATAGCTGGCATCTTTTATTATTATTATTATTACTCGTCCTACTCTGATGTCTAGATATGTGAACTAGCGTCCCAGCACACACATATATCCACATCTGAGTAAAGCAAGGTTGTTATTGGAAACCTAACGGGGGTATCAACGAATAATGTTTACAGTGGGTCCCGTACATACCCGGGACCACGACCTAGGATTGTTCCGTTGCTAGGTGGACGGAACCTGCCGCAAGGCGATCAGGAGGGTCTTATAGGATGCCCTTATCAAGATGGTACCAGGAAGGAGGGAGCCAGCACTCCCTCGGTCGCCTGGAGGCCCACAGGTCAGACCGGAAGTTTTAGTTGCACAACATGCCTAGTACCACTGTAAACACGAAAATGTATTGATAGCCGCAAGATTCCCCCGACCCGATGCAAGTTGTTCCTTTTTATGATTTATTATGTAATTATCAATTTACGGGAATGGCAGGTGCAAGACATGATCAGAAGTTCAGGAGTACATGAATACTATAGATTTAGGTCACTGTATATATAATACAGGATAACAAGTACAAGATTCAAGTCACTGCATGTAATGCAGGATAACAAGTATAGTATTCCCGTAAATGTGATAATCACAGGTCAAGTATTAATATGTCAAGAGGCAAGTATATCATGCCTGGTGTCAAGTGATAGCATGACAGGAGGATGATATTTGGCAGGTGACCAATCATGTTAAGAGATTGATATTAGTCCGGTGGCAAGTCATGTTATAACAAGGGCCTTGCCAAGTAGTAGCATGTCTGGCGTCAGGTGATAACACATCAGTTGTCAGGTGATACAAACAGGTGTTAAATAGTAGCATGTAAATGACAGGTATGAAGTAATGACATGTCAAGTGTTAACATATCAGGTAAATACATGGCATGTGATAGAGTAGTAGCCGAGCACAACCAAGCGGAGCTGAGCAAGCTAGAGGCACAGACAGCAAACAGTATTTAACACTGGAGCGTCTGGCAAGGTTACCGGGACAACTCGGCTTACAGTGCGAGTAGAAAATCAGGCAGCTTCTCGCCTAGACGAATCTAGTGGTAAAGCGCTGAACGCTGATCATGATAACCAGGCGGAGCTGAGAGACCTGACGGTCTCAACTCACTTCTCTTTCGAGATAGTGAGAGACCGGAGGCTGAGAGACCTGACGGTCTCAACTCACTTCTCTTTCGAGATAGTGAGAGACCGGAGGCTGAGAGACCTGACGGTCTCAACTCACTTCTCTTTTGAGATAGTGAGAGACCGGAGGCTGAAGGGTCCGGAAGCCAAGAAAGCTCGGGGTTTAAGCGCACTCTCGGTGGCTACTAGCCATCCCAGGAGTGGGCAGAAACCCAGAGTCCAACGACCACGAAGGGTCGGCCACGCATGGTATAAAGCAGTAAAATGCATCACAGGCATGGTATATGTACAAGAATTAAACTACCCTAATACAAGCATTCGTCGCAGAGCAATACATGTCCAGTCATTGGCACTCGGCCATACACAAATACAGGGACCCAGCCCAATACAAAATACATTTAAACATGAATAGAATACATGTCGACCCGACAAAGCGGGGAAACCCAAATGGAGGCGAGGACACTCGCCTAAAGCTCCAGAAAGGCCAAAAACTAAGAAATCCCGGGAACTCGCGCACGCGCCATATAATAAAAAATATATATATTTTTAGAGAGAGAAAGGGAGGAGGAGGAGAGAGAAAGAGTTAGAGAGAGAAACCTACAGAGGGAAAGGGAGATTTCTAGAGAGAGAAAATCTTAGAGAGAGAAAGGAGGGAGATCTAGAGAGAGAAGAGATTAGAGAGAGCAGGGAGAGAATTTGGAGAGAGAGAGATGAGGAGAGAGAGAGAGAGAGAGAAAAAAAGGGAGGGGGGCTGTTGCCCCCCCCCTCACAGCCGTCCACGGCCAGGCCAGGAGGCCTGGCCGTGGCCCTGTCAGGGCCTGCGCCGGCGGCCCTCCGGTGGCCGCTGGCCAGGGGTGGCCGCGCCGGCCACCCCAAGGGGAGAGAGAGAGATCCGGGGAGAGAGAAATAGAGAGAAGTGGGGGCAGAGGGGCTGCTGCCCCCCCTCAACCTCTGGTCACGGCCTGGCTTTGCCAGGCCGTGGCCAGGCCAGCCCTGGCCATGCGGCCAGGGCGCCAAGGGGCGGCGCTAGGGGCGGCGCCGCCAGACAGGGGCGGCCACGCTGGCCGCCCAAGTAGGGGAGAGGAAAAAGAAAAAGAAAGGAAAAGGAAAAGGAAAAGAAGAAGAAAAAGAAGAAAAGGAAAAGAAAGGAAGGGCTCGCCGGAGTCGGGGCGGCGGCGGAGCCTGGCCGGAGGTGTCGGCATTGATGGTGGTGGTGGTCAGTTCTTGGGGAGGAAGAGAGAGAGGGAGGTAGGAGAAATTGAAGGGTGGAGAAGAAAGAGGAGGAGATAGAGAGAGAGAGAATTGAAGGAGAGATTAGGAGGTGAAGTGAGAGAGGGGGAGAATTTTGGGGAAAGAAGGAGGAGGAGGAGGCGGTCGCTGGCGCCAGGGGAAGGAGCAGAAAGAAGGGAAGAAAGAGAAAAAGAAAGAAAAAATGAAAAGGAAAAGGAAAAGAAAATAAAAAAGAAAAAGGAGAAGATATTTTGGAGGGTGTGTGGTGGAGGAATTTTTGGGGAAAAAGAAAAAAGGAATATAGAGGAAAAGGGAGTGGATGGGAAAAAATGAGAAAGGAAAGAAAAAGAAAAATAAGTTAGATGATATTCCGGATCTGGGAAAATCCCAAAACATCGAAATGCTGGAAAATTGGACTGATCCGGAAAGGTCTCGAAAAATTCTTAAAAATAATAAATATTATTTTAAGATACATGGTGAAATCGATTTTCAGAAATAAAATCCCATTTTCAAATTAAAAATCCGGAAGTCAACCGCCGATACCGGTCTACACCGGTTCGGCCGGATTTTGATAAATTCTGAAAAATCTCAGAAAATGTATTAAAGAATAAAATATGATTTTAAGAAGTAAACTGAAAGCGGAATTCAAAAATTCAATTCCGATTGTAAACTAAAAATCCTGGAACCAACAGCGATACTGGCCGACACCAATCCGGTGGAATTTTGATAAATTCATAAAATCTTCAGAAAAAGTATTTAGATAGGAAATGTGATTTTAAGAAATAATGTAAAAAGACATTTCTAGTAATTCCAATCTGTTGTAAATTAAAAATCTAAGAATCGGTCAGCGGTGTTGGTCGACACCAATTTTGAAGATTTACAACTTAATTCAGGAAAATTCCAGAAAATCATAGAAAATTTAAAATATTGGAAAACGATGTTTAAAACTGAAATCGGTCAAATCTAAATACCAGAAAGACCAAATCGAGTAATACCCTAGGATCGGGTCCTCGGTTCAGACTAGGGCTGACTCCGAGTCCGTGAATCCGGATCCAAGACAAAACGATCATATAAATAATTCATAATACAAAACAAATACAGGAAGTAGATCGAAAAATACGATCGAAAAATCTGAATACGCAACTAAGTACGTATTCTGGGAGCGGGGTGTTACAACTTGATCATCCAATTTCGGTATCTCCTCTTGCCTTATTTCATTCTTACTGATTTCCCTGTGATTCTCTATACCCCGGACTCTATATTTATTCTATTGGTTTATTCGTAGAATAATATTATCATGTGTAAAAATTATATGTTATATTGCAGTGATTTTAAATGCCTTCATTATTGATTGATATAGCTTGTTCAGGTCACTTTAGGCTTAGGGTGTATATGTGGGGTATTTTACTCGCGTATATACGTCACCGACTCTCGTCGCGTCTTCGCTCTAGTGTATTTTGGGAAGCGGGACGTGACAAGATTTTCTTTATATCAGAGCCAAGTTTTCGACCAAATTACGGGTAACCGGGTTTACTTGATATCATGGTGAGCTAGGTTCGACTTGTGATTTTTGATTTTCGACACAAAGAGGATCTAATTTATACCTGTGACCTGATACATGTTATATTTACACTGTAATATAGACATATACCATTCACACAATGATATTAAGTCCACTTGAGAATCAATCAACCTACCTTTGAATATCCATCTCTTGGATCTTTGATGTTCTTGATTCCAATCCTTCTTCTAAAGTGATTTTGGATTACCTTCTTGATTCTCATATGCATCCTGATTCCTTTTACTCGATTTTGACTCTTGGAACTGTCCATCACACTCGAATCGACGACAGAGATCAGAGCGGCTCAGCGAAAGCGTGGTGGATTCATGATACACAGAGGAGCGGCGTGAAATGAGAAGATGGCTTCAGCGATCGATCATCCTTTGATTCCTGTTTTGTCATATTTATTCTTGTTTCATTTCTATTCATTATCAATTTTGATCAACTTGATTCTCTTTTATCATTCCCTGTCTTATTGAAATTTTGAGGGCAAAATTTTTATTAAGGTGGGTAGAATGTAATATCCCCTAACTAATAATACTATATTTCTAGTTTTATTAATTTATTTGGATTTACTTATCATTATCATTATTGATTAACCTATTTTGTAAATGTGAATAAATACATGTATGTATGTATATAAATATATATATAATAGGTATATGTTCAGGAATTGATGATATATTAATTGGAACTCAAGCCCAGAATTCTATTTCTTTCTTCATTCTCAATTTTTCTTTCTTATCAAGCCTAAGCCCAAATTCAACCCCAAGCCCAACACTCCACCATATCTCCTTTTCATTTCTCCTCTCTATTTTTCTCCTTTTTTCCCCAAAGCCCAGCTTGAGAAGTCCATCTAGGCCCAGTCCACAACCTTATTTCCTTTTCATTTTTTACAATTCATATTCTTTTCTTCTTCATTATTTTCATTGGCCCAGAGGCCCAAACCCACACACTTTTTCCCTATTTATTCTCTTCTTCCTTCCTTCTCCCCCAACATAGCCCATCAACTAAAGCCCAATAACCCATCTATATAATCTCCTAATATCATCTCTTTCTCCATCCCTCTTACCTGTAACCAAAGACCTAACCCTAACCTTCACCCACGCTGACATCCACGGCTGCTTCACTCCGTCGCACGCAGCCTGAGCGCCGCCACGTGCGTCACCATCACCCACAACACCTCCTCGTCTTCTCCAGAACCGTCACCATCACCCTCTTCCTTCCCCATGACCACGAAACCATGCGGCAACCTCCACCCAACTTCGAGCACAGCACCTGAGCTCTCCGCCGTTCCTCTCTCATCCCCCACCGTGCGCCTCTGACCATCGCCTCCAACCTCCTCCTCCCCATATCCTTCTCTCTCACCACCCCCATGGCTACTGATACCCAACACCCTCTTCTCCTCCACAGCCGCATGCGCCATGGCCGCCAACCCAAGTCGCCATCTCTAGCCCCTAGCCGTCGCAGCAAGCCCGAGTCCCCGCCGAGGCCTGCCCACCATCTTCCTTCAGGCCCGCCATCCCCTTTGCAGAGCAGCACCTGGACGCGCCAACTCCGAGGCCAGCGAGTTTCTCCGCGAGCATCCCCGCAACCACCGCCCCTCCTCGCACGCGAGCTCGATGGTGACTCCCCTCTCAGCCTCAGCCTCCGCTGCCGCGCACCATCACCATCACCATATCATCTTCTTCTCCATCTTCTCCATCTACTCCTCCCCCTTCTTCCTCCGAGCAACCGCACCCAACGCCGGAGCCTCCTCCGCCACTAGCCCTTACGCCACCCCTCTCTTCCTCCTGGCGAGCACGGCACCATAATGACCACCGTTCACCATCCTCTCCCCTACTTTCTTCTTCTCTCTCCCTTGTCCTTTCTCTCTCCTTTTTTTCATGATGGTTCCAACCCCATGTGACCCGAACCTATTAAGCCAAACCCAAGCCCACTAACCTAAAGCTCAATTACTTAAGTCACTAGTTGGGTTATTGGATCTATCCAACCTGACCTGATAGTACACCCGACCCAACAACATCCAGACCCGTTAGAATACCTATTCAGTTTTTGGGACGTATCTCGGCCGTAGGACCTCCGATTCTGACGATTCTAGAGGCATTGGAATCTTGGAGACAAGAGCTAAACAACATAGCTAGTTTAGGGCACAGAGATTCACATAATCTCAAGTATATTTTGAGAAACCCAATGTGAGTGTTTAACCTTTCTTTCTTTAATAAATGTTAATTTTAAAATTATGATTCATGTTTGATTATGGTGCATGCTTGTTAATTACTATTCAATTTACCGTATTAAACACAAAATGAATTACTTAGTGAGTGTTTATTTTATTTGATTAATTTATTTGTGTGTTTTAGTATGTCATTTCATGTGAGCGTGTTACCATTTCTTTTTCAATAAAATCTTATTTCATATTCAAAGTATTGTTTATGTTAAATTATGGTTCATGCATGAAAATCATTGTTCATGTTCACATATACTAGACACATGATGAATTGCCTAGCGAATGTTTCATCTTTTAAAAGTTATTTATCATTTATGGAAATGATTTTTAATCACCTATTCAATGTCCGGCAATTTAAATTTGTTTAACAAAGTTTTCGTAATTTAATTCTGTGTAAATATTATGCTCTGGATTATTAGTTTATGCATGCATCTGATTGTGTGAATATTATATATTTAAATAAATTATTTCTAATTTCAGAAGATTAATAGCTTGAAGTCGCTAAATAATTGTTATTCAGAAAAGATAATTAAATATAATATAAATGGTGAAATTTTAGAAAAAGGTATATTATAAACCTTAAAATATTTTTGGGTGTTTTACCGTTTCCCTATAAATCATGTTTTATTTCATATTTAAATATTTATACTATTTATTTAATTAACTAGCATCCAGTATTATGTAATTATCCTAATTGAATTAATTTATAAAATGTTAAATAGTTTGTTCTAAATTATTCATTTTGTGCCGGTATAGAAATTCCTATAAATTTTTATATAGATGATCACAAATTTCTTAGAATTATATGTTTGAACTATTGATTATTATCTTTAAATACTTAAATAATCATAAGTAGTAAAATATCAGTAAAGAACCAGACTGATAATTCTGAACAATATTATGATTTCACTGAAAGACTTGACTGATTATACATAACATTACCTCATAGAAATATACTATGCATGTTACTAAAGTTGTTGGGAAAAATATTGTTATATGGTAACAATATTGTCCTGCTTATCCTATTCACAAACATTATATATCCTGATCACACTGATCTAAGTAACATGTACATTAGTTAATATTGATAATCTAAATAATATGATCATTAAACCACTTACATTGGGACTGGAAAAATTGATGGAGACAATATCTGTATTTTTGAGGGGCCTAGGACATAGGTTGCGCATCCAAAAGAGGGCTCTACCGTAGGGTTCCCGTAGGGTACCTGACCCCGTCCTGTTCTTATTCTTTTTATACATGTTACCTGACTTGTTATACATGTACCTGATTACCTGCAGTAGGGCCTGGTTCAGCGCCAGGAGTCTAGACCGTAGTTTAGGGTATGTACGGGATACACTTAAAACACAGACAATATCTCAAATCGATCAGTTTCAAGAACACGGGACCCCGATTGACATATGTAGTAGGCGTACTATAGAATGCGTCTATTAAATGTTACAGTTGGTGTTTGCTGACATAATTAATAATAGCTGACTGACATGATACACCATTTTTAATGTGTGTTAGCTTGTTATATGTCTACCTACCATGATAGATACCTGATACATAATATGATATGAAAGACACTTGACCTAACACATTATTTTTATAACAGTTAGAATCCGTTACTCTTTAGATTATGCACTGCATGCTATTGTAATACTGGTAACATGCTTAATGTTATTTTTTCAGACTATGCTATCTCTTTATGTCTTTTTAAGTATGTTATATATTGGTATTGTAGTATGTTCATACTGGATATGCGTGCACCATTCCTTCATTTTACACACTTATGAGAGTTTTCTGACTTCTTGAATTTGCACATCCAGGTCTATGTTTGTTATATTTTGTTGATCAGATATTTGGGGAGGATCTCACGCATTATGAAGAGCCAGAGTTCTTTTTGCTTGATCATCCAATCTCGGTATCTCCTCTTGCCTTCTTTCATTCTTACTGATTTTTTGTGATTCTCTATAACTCGGACTCTATTTATTCTATTAGTTTATTCGTAGAATAATATTATCCTGTGTAAAAATTATATGCCATATTGCAGTGATTTTTAATGCCTTCATTGTTGATTGATATATCCTGTTCAGGTCACTTTAGGCTTAGCGTGTATACGTGAGGTATTTTCCTCGCGTATATACGTCGCCGACTCTCGTTGCGTCTCCACTCCAGTGTATTTATTACAGAATCTCTGAAACACTTGGTTGATGAATTGGGGCTTATTATCATGGACGATCGTGTTGGCATGCTAAACCGATATAAGACGTGATGCTTGATGAACTTGATCACATCAGACGTATTCACTTCTTTCAACGGGATAGTTTCTGCCTATTTGAGAAGTAATTAGTTATAGCTAGGATGAAACCGATATCCTTTGAATGTTGGAGGGGTGATAGGTCCGATGACATCCATCCTTTGGATATTGGTTATAGCCAGGAAGAAGACGTTGGATGGAGATGAGGTGTTTGATGGATTAAGTCACCATGAATCTGACAGGCGTGACATCGCTTAGTGTAGGCGACAACATTAGAAACCATCTTTGACTAGTAGCAGCCAAGTCCTCGGAGTCGGTCCCCAAGCTTGGGTCCGAGTTGGTGAGCTCCGCACGTGCCATCGTGAGCTTCCCTGAGGGTTTCTGTGTCTCTTTGTGTGAAAGTCAGCGGACCATCATGTGATCGACGATACAAAGTTCGCGTGATCGTCTTGTAGTAGAATCGAAGCGCTTTTCTCTTGATTGCGCTGCCTCTTGGATCGCCTGGCAGTATGTCGTATAAAATGAAATCGACGAATGGGAATTGCCAATCCTTGGTTCTGAATTTGTTGATGTTTCGAGAACCTCTTTGACTTGGAAGATCTCGCTCTGGAGTCTGATTGTCTTCAACGGCGAACTTTGAACAATACAAGTCATGGCTATAAACTAGTACTTTCTCTGCCGCTCCGACTGGAAGAGCCAATGAGGCAGTAAGGGATGCCAATACGTCTGCATGTGCATTTTGTTGACGAGGTACATGGTCGATGTAGAAGCTTTTGAACTTCTCAGCCATGTTGATAATCGCGTTGTGGTAGGGCACTAAGTCTTCATGTCGGACTTCGTACTCCCCTCGAACTTGCTTGGCATGGTGCTTGGACCCCCATATTCGAAGCACCTCAGGGTACTCCATGTCAGAGAAGGTTCTCTTTTTGCGAGAACGGCGTCTCTTGGTTGAGTTGGAGGCTGGAGCCGCTAATAGTCAGTTGAATACCGACGGCTTGCTCGTATGAGAGCTACAGTGGCATTCGTAGATCACTTCCGTGATGAGCCGTTCACAGCAGCATTGGGGAGCGATTTGATGGACACTTCTCTTCTTTGTCAAGTAGTCCTCAGATCCGCTGTTAGGGGTATCTAAAAAATCAACCTTGAACCTATGAGGTGAGGGTTTCAAGTTTAGCATTCTTCTTGGCGTTTGGTGGCTGGACGCAGACCTCGTTGCCTGTGACGAGACGCGGAGGTCGTCTGTTGTCTATATCAGCTTCTGAAAGCGGGTCTCACATTCTGGAAGAAAAACGCGGACCTCGCGTGCTGGCACAAGCCTCAATTGAACGGGAGTCTCACGTTCGCGTTTTGACACAACAATATATTGGACGCGTGTCTCGCGTCTGGCAGCGAAACACAGACATTACGCCTTGGTGCTGAGACGTGCGTCTGTTGGATGCGGGTCTCAGCCTCTGCTTGAGAAACACAATGTTGGCCTCGCGTTCTGGCACAGAAACACGGGTCTGATGAGACTCACATTTGGTGCCTGTGGCACAAATTGCAGCTACAGCATCTTCTGCTTGCTGACGACGAGTGCGACGCCTTCGTCGACGATCAGCATTCCGGTTGGTTCACAGAGATTGTTGGGAACCCTCGGCACCTGGAATTGACAAGGCCTCAAGAGAAAAATAGCGGTGAGATTGGTCTCTGCCGCGATCTTGACCATGGGTCATGGCGCGGTCTCTTGAGAGGCGCTGACGCGAACCATGTCAACTCCACGGGAAGCTGTTGAAGCCTTAAAAGAGTTCAAACCGCTTGCACGGCTAACTTCCAAAGAAATTCTTCTTTAAGAAGTCTCCGAAGAGACTTGAGAGCGAGTCTCTGTGGAGACCTTACGGTAGTGTCGCAGGGCCTTGGGGCTAAAAGAGGCCAAGTAAAGAAGTCTCTCATACTTCTCTTGGTCGAATTTGATGACGAGCGATTCGTTTGTCGATTCAAGAAGCTTAACGTCGGCTTGCGCTATGACCTTCTCATCAGTTGAGAAAACAATCCCCAGCGGAGTCGCCATCTTTTATTTTTGTCAGAAATGTGTTTATTGCAAATTTCTTTGAATGGATAAAAATTAGAACAGAACAACTCCCGATTACAAAAGAGAGGAGGGTTTAGTGGATCTCCTCTTTGTTTAGTGCCGGGTTTTTTGTGTAGTGACGGAAGGATTTTCTCGTTTTCCGTTGACCGGCCGACCGAAAGCTTCTCTTTTGGATCTTCTTTTTGAGTCACTGGTGAAGTACACAGCTTTTATCAGTGATTGAATCTCAAAGAGATTTTATAATTTGTACTTGGCAAGTTTTAAGAAAAGAGTTGAACTCTCTAGGCTTCAAGAACTTCAAAGATTGAACTTTACTTTTGATAATTGAATCTCCTCAGTTGAAATTCGAACCTCTCAGAATTGAGATCTCTCACTGTTGTTACTCCCCCTCTTTCTCCATAGCTTTCATAGCTATTTATAGGGGTTCTTCGGGGGTAGAATTGTCCCCTAAAATTTCTCCATAATGGGGATTAATAGCCTCATTACATGGGTGTTAATTGACCCAGTAATGGCTGGCAGTTATAACAGAAACACGACCCTCGTGAGCTCTGTTCTGTTGTTGAAACACAGAGCTCACATGCGTTTAAGTTGAGACGTGAAATTAGCTGAAGTCCGCGTTTGAGTTGGAACGCGAAGCTGGCTGAGGTCCACGTTTGAGTTGGAATGCAAAGCTAGTTGCAGTCAGTGTTTGCAGTTGGAATGCGGAGCTGGCTGCGGTCAGCGTTTGTAGTTTGGAACGCAGAGCTGGCCGAGGTTCGCGTTTGCAGTTGGTCGCGAGGTCCACGTTTTGTATTGAAACACGATCTTCGCGTTGGAATGAGGTCCACATCCAAGGACTTATCTTCAGTAATTTTTAAACAACCTACACTCACCTGAGTAACCAATGGTAGGAGTAGTGACAGAGAAAGAGAATATCGTTGAGTCTGAGTTCGATTCACATGCTGTGAAGTACTATCTGATTGGTACTGATCACCTATGCGAGATTTTCCTCGACCTTCGACTCCTTATTCTTATCTTTGAGCTTTGGACAATCAACTTTTTAGTGCCCTAACTCTTTGCAGAAGGCGCACTAGTTCTTCTTCAGATCTCTAAAACATGGTCAGAACTTTGATCTCCCACACTCGCCTTTGCCCTTTCGATTGAAAATTCTACCTCTTGCTGTCAACGCTTCTATTGATGTACTATTGGAATAGACTGCTTCTTCTTCCTTCTTTGTAATTTACAAGAGCAGCCGACACATCATTATAATTAAGTGATTGTTTACCGTATCGAGGTGCGGACGAAGGTCTCACATTCTTTATCAGGAAGAGAATTCAAAAGAATCACCGCCTTGTCCTCTTCTTTGATATTCACATCCACATTAATTAGATATGTAAGAAGTTTGGTATAGCCATTCATGTGATCAGCAATAGAGAGTCTCTTCTTCAATTCAAAGCGACAAAGCCTCCTCTTTAGATGCAGTCGAGACTCGACACTCTTTATTAGATATTTCTTCTCGAGAATCTCCCACATCTTTCTTGTAGATGTCTCATACATACATGATACTTTAGATCTTGTGGTAGACAAGACCTTATGAAATCACACGTCGTTCGGTTCATCTTGTCCCAAACTTTCTCAGAAGTCTCCTCTAGTTTTTCTTTCAACCATAGAGTGTCCTCGAGGTTGATGCTGTCAGAGCATCCATCACCTTGCATCTCCACATTCCAGATTGTTCTTGCCATCAAACTTTATCACATCAATCTTCAACGGATGCAGGGGTTCACGGATTGTAAGTACACCTAGAAGGGGGTGAATAGGTGTACGGCTAATTATGAACAATAATGTGAAAATTAAAACTTAATTGCAACACACTTAGTGTAACCAACGAGTGTAGCCTAATTCCCGATGAAGGGCTCTGGACTAACTCCTCTTGATTCCTCTGAATAAGAGTTGAGGTGCTATATGAAGCTCTCGTGGTTAAACACAAGTGAGGCACACAAACAATCACAACCAAGCATAAAATATGATATGACAATATGAATCAATGCAAGGCACAATATAAAAGAGAGAGAGTTAGAATTAATGGATCAAACGCAAACATAGAGATTTGTTTCGAGGTTCGAGCACCAGCTCTACGTCCCCGCCTTCACACAGAAGGATTTTCACTAACTCGTCCACGCAGGACTTCCCACACAGGGAAACCTCCAATGAGGATTTGGGGCAATACAATAACCGGGAGTACACAACTCCTCTCTCAAATACAACAAACCTCTACACTTAGAGGCTAGGCACAAAGCCAACACAAATCCACCTCACAAATGAGGGATGGGCACAAAGCCAAACAACCAATCAACCTCTCACTAGAGAGATAGGGCACAAAGCCACCACTCCGACAATCAAACTCTACACAAGAAGGATAACACAAATTAGGAGGGTTTACAACTGGGTAGTTTCACAACCACCAAACTAATTTTCTCACAAAATTAAGATCCTAATAGATAGATAGATATGATAAGCTCAAGTGAGAAAATAAAGTGTTTGGAAATGAAAACAACAAAGAAAAACACTTGAGAAAATCACAAGATAGATATTGAAATAAAAATCAAAAACCAATTCCAAATACTCTCTTTTTCTTTGAATTTTCCAACACTTTAAAATAAATGAAGATAGATCTTTTGAACCCCAAAACTCTTTGAAAACTTACTGTTTAAACACTAGAGAAGTAGGAAATTTTTGCTCTAAAAATTCTTCTTGAAACACTACTTCAAATGGGGTATTTATAACCCCATAAAAATTCTACTCGTTGGCAGCAGGAAAGGGCTGAAATGCCCTTCCGATCGATCGGCCGGTCGACCGGCCAACGGTCAAATTTCTGACTGTTGAGCCTGCCGGTCGACCGCCGGTCGACCGTGCCTAGAACCAGAGAGCAATGGCTCTCTGGCCAGTCGACGCCCGGTCGACCGGGCCAACCCGAGAGTGGGTTGACTTCAGTCGGTCGACCGCTCAATCGACCAGCCAAACAATCTGGCCTTTGTGCACGTCTTGTGCACATCGGTCGACCGTTCCGGTCGACCGCCAGGGCTGGCTGGCAGGGCAAATTTCAGGATTTAAAAGTTGGCCTTTTTGGCTTTAATAAAATCCCATAAAATCTCTAAAAATCTACAAAAATAGTTTCAGTATAATACTTTGATATACAAACATGTTTGAGTAAAATCAAACCATGTTACAAACATTTTGAACTATTTTTGTAACTTAGAAATTTTGCCAAAAACCAAAACAGTATTTTCTAGAAACCAAACTTCTAAAGGAAAATACGGTTTTTCTATAAACTTGTATAAATACAAAAACATGATATTTAAACAACTTTGAGGCATATAGTATATGAATATAATCCAATATACATATAAAGATATATATCAATGTTTTTGACATTAAATCCGAAAATAAGTTTTGTTTAAATACAAAACTCAAATACATGAATAGGTTATCAAAATAAGCTTTCTAAGAATATGAAGCATACATGTATGTAGATCAAATCTAATATACATTAAACCATGTAAACTTGTTTTGATTCAATTCTACTCATGAAAACCAAGATCGGTTAAACCGAAAACCAAAACCAATAAACATGAAACTTAAAACAAGTGTTGTGAACTTGAGCATATCACACTATCTAATTTTTAACAACGGATCTAAACTAACTGTTCTAAAATAAACTGAGGTCTTCTTGTAGAGCGTCGTCTCCAAGTCGACTCGATCCAAACGTGATCCACCGAGCTTGACTCCATCCGAGTGCTAGATATGAACTTTGACGCTCAAGCTCTTGAATCACCATGTGAAAGCTCCAAAATACCTTTGTTGAAGCTAATCACCTACTAATATCTTGGTTAAATATCTGAAACTAAATATCACAAGATTATTAGTAAACAATAACTACATGAGTTAATCATCATCAAAACTAGAGTGGAAGGCCTCTGGGCCAACAATTTCACCGTGGTTGGCTGTCTTCTGACCATCTCTTCAATAGATTCCTCAAAGTAATGCAGAAAATAATTAGTAAAACTAAATTCAAATAGGAAAGATCAGATCTTTACCTCTGAACGAAACTGCAGACAGTCTCCAAGTTAATTTGCTCCATCCGAACGAAAACTCCCTGTCGAACTCAAAAAGTTCTGATACTACTTGTTGGAATCTCTCACGTACAGAGGAGAGGCACCAGAAAATAATCGCCAATGCACAAACAAATAAAACAAAAAAAAGAAAGCTAAAACACACAATTTAACAAGGTTTGGCAATTTGCCTACGTCCTCAGGGAGAGAGATCTTATCCAATCAGCAGTTATAGGATACAATGACATGGGCAGTTTTCCTCTTTATATAGGTAGAGAATCCATGAGTTTAAGAAAAATCAAAAAAATTAAATTCAGATTAGAGACAAATTTGAATCAACTTAAGAAACTGTCAGCTGCGCCTTTCGGTTGACCGGTCGACCGGGTTGGCCAACCGATTTTTCCAGTAACTCCTGTCAGTCTCAGTAGGTTGACTGCCCGGTCGACCGATGCTTCTGCTGTCTCCTTCTGTGCGATTGACCGAACGGTCAGTCGCAACTTCATGTGCACGTTTCGTACATAGCTGGTCGACCGCCTAGTCGATCGGTCCTCTGTCTTCAGCTGGGATCAGAACATCTTCTTCACCTTTGAAGTCCGATCTGTACGCTCTCATCTCCAATGAGATAAAAAACTCTACCATTAAGATTTTATACTCGCTCCCCACACAGCTAACGATACACAGAGGCAGAATCCATCAACACTAGACATCTCTGCACATAGTATAGGTTATCCATCGATCAGCTAGTCTACATTAGATATCTTTTATAAAAAATTATAAAGACCAAATTTCAGTACACCTTTCAAGCAAAAGCTTATGTTATAATATGGGACCATTCATTAACAACCATAGAGTTCTGGGCTTAAACAAGCTTGATAGGCCTTCATGATCTTAAAACGCCTTGGAGAGGCATGTACAAAGTTTCTCACCCAGACAACACTGAAGTGAAAAATTCCCACTAGGTTATAATGGTTATGAATGGAGCTTAAAGCCTGAATCTGAAGGTATGCTCAATAAAAGTTTATGGGCTTCAACTTTTATTTAGATTTTTGGCTGAATATTGGAAAATATCTCAAACCAATCCCTACCAACCCGATCAACTCCCTCTCCCCCTGCGCCACGGATTGCCTATGCTCATGGATAACTGTAATAGCAAGAGAAAAGGAGGCCGGAATCATGCTTTGAGTTTGATCACTATGAAGAACTGTAGTAGCATTAAAACTCGATAAGAGTGTCTTGAACAATATGCATGATATGAATTAAATAAAATATCTAGAGCAATTCAAATTGGAAAGTCTCAATTCAAGGAAAACCTGCATTTTTATAACAAGACTAGTGAACTAATTGAGCTCCTGATAAAAGAAGCATTAGCTACCAAGAACAAGGTCTGGCTAGTATGTATTGCTTCTCTTATATATAGCATTAAAATTTTCTTCCTCTGTGTGTGTGTGTGTTTTGAAATTTTCTTATTTTGTTTCTCCATCTCTCCATAGATCTTGTGTGTCAATTTTGCTTGAAAATTGTTCCTGAGATGTGCAATTCGCTATACCAAACCCACTCTCATTTTAGTTTTGCATAAGCCCTTTCCAAGTCCAGTTGAATCTTGAACCATGTTGTAACAAATTAGCATTCCTATTAGCCAACTTGTACTCTTACAAAGAAATCTGGTACCCACCCAAATGTTTGACATCAATATGTGAAATACTCACAAAATGCTTTCAGAATCATGATCACTTTAAATCAATAGAATACTGTTGTTTCCTAATCATAAACCACAAAAAACTAGCAGCAAGATAAAGATATCCAGAATCACCCATTACAATTAATGGCCACAGAACTAAGTATGTGCAAATTGATGTTCCGGTTATCTTAAATCAAGACTGAAGACCCATAAAACAGGACCCAATAAAGAAAAAACAAGACAATTACTGAGATAATATGCAATTATCATATTGTCAAATAGCTGATGTGCAAGCATCAACAACATTACAATTCAACACAGCATGCAACACAATGCACGGTAGCAAGACAACAATCACAAAATTATTCAGTATTCAACATCAAAGAGTTCAATTTGAACTAGGTTATTTGTCTATGATTTGATAAGAGGTGCATTCACCAAATTCACATGCAAACCATGCTTTATGTGCAAACGATTCTAATGGCTAACCACTACTGCGAGCAAACTTACAGTGGGAAAAGGATGAGTTTAGAGCGCCCAACTGCATTCAACTGCGAAGTGATCACAGATTCACAAGGTAAGATTTGCATTTCAAGTTCATGTTGTACTGTTTCTCGGTCTTTGGAGAGCACGGTGTCTCCATTTGATAATAATCTTCTGCTTCAATTCTTTATACCACATGAGCATTGACTCATCACAAAAAGCCCAAGAAGCCCAATAGATGTTCAGCCCACAAGACGTTGGATGCCCATAAGACAGAGGTGCTGCTGAGGGAAAATGCAAAATTCTTTTACTTCTTTCATCTCACAATGATTTTATTTTTTTCTTGACGAAATAAATACTGTGATTTAATTAAAAAAAGTGAAAGATCTGTCAATATATCCCTACTCTTTTTTCAATTTTTTTTTTTTTTTTTAAACTTCAACCTTAACTTCTCTTTGTTGTTTGCCCTCCTTTTATCATCTTATTGCGCATCATACCATTTGGTGGATCTGTTCCGTGGATCTTATTTGACTAGCTTATCATTATCTTTTTTTTTTTTTTGCCTTACAAAAACATCTCTAAGGCTTCATTTGCCAAGGGTCAAGGAAGAAGGATTAAGAAGATGGGTTAAATTAGATTAGATAGTAAAATTTTTATTTAAGTTTAAATTTAATTGATATGAGTTTATTTCTTCTTATAAGTATATAATTAAAGGAATATTTTGCTACAAACACCTACTTCGCTTCATAACTAGAAAACAAACTCAATTTCATAATTTTGTTCGCTACAGCCTCATTCACGTCAGCATAAACTGATTCCTCCAAACCATCACTTCTTTATATATTTTTATTTTCTCTTTTACCCTTCCTCATTATTCCTAACGCTGCTCTCCCCTCAACCTTGATCCCGACGCAGAGGTATTTGCGGGTCGACCTGCGCGGTCAGGTCGCCGTGGGGGGTTGGAAGGGGGCGGGGAGCCCTTCTTCTCGGGGTTGGGGGCGGAGCCCCTGGAATTTTTTTTTGACCGTCTTTTTGTAGATTTTCGTTTGTTCGTCATCGTGATGAGTTTTGTTTGTGATTAGATTTGGATAATATTAGAGATTCTATTCAATGTCAGTGGACAGGGGGAGAAATCACCTAAAGGAGTGAATAGGTGTGGCTAAAAATCTATGGCAAATAATATGGAATTAAAACAACAAAAGCTATCTAGCTAAACAAAGAGTAAGGAATAATCCACACAATTAAAACAATGAAACGCAAGATATAGCTAGTATGATATAAAATGAGTAAGTTAAGTGGCGAGAGAAAGCAATCGCAAACACATGAATTTGTTTCAAGTTTTGAGCCATTACTCCATGTCCGCTTTCATCACAATGAAGGAGTTCACTATGTTATGATCTCGCAAGATCACTAACTCTACATAACCGGACCCGCAAGTCCTCTCACTCAGTGCCGCAACACCTACAATCACGAACCCGCAAGCTCATTTGAGACCGAGACCTCTACAACACTTGAATACAAGAAGTGGAGTGATCTATCCTAGATCAGCAAATAGCTCACAACACAATCTTATAACCAAGGTAAGGTTTGAAGCTCAGAATTGAATGTCACTAAAGAAACAAAAGCTTTAAAATTCTTAAATGTGAATTTGTGGCTCAAACTGAATTTCTTTCAAAATCTCACTAAAAATATTAAAAATCTTAGAGAGAATATTTAGCAAAGGTTCTTAGGATTTTTCTACAGTCATTCTATTTATATAGGGCCAAAATAGAAGAGAGAAATCCCAAATAGTCGTTGAGGAATTAAAGCAGAAAAGACAGATTAAAAAAATCGTTTTTTGAGCTTAATAAGGCGATTAACAACTTGTCGATCGATTCGGCCAGTCAACTGCCACAACAAAAATTTCTGACCGTTAGGAATCGCAATCGACCGGGCGGTCGACCGAATCTAACATAGAGTTTATAAAGTCTCAGTTGGTCGACCGCTAGGTCAGCCGATGATGATAAGCAGAACAAAACTCTAGCACGCGATTGACGACTCGGTCGGACCCAACGGTCGGATTCTTGACCGTTGGCGGTCGACCGGAACGGTCGCCGGCAGTTACTGACAGATTCCAACGGCTAGTTTTTCTGGCAGCCTATAAATTGGGGTTGGTTTTTGTCATGTTTGAAGCCAAGATTTTAGAGAGCTTTTGTCCAGTTATTTCCATTCTTTTAGCAGAGTTTTTCTCCACAAATAAGTGACAATATTTCCTATCAAAAGGGATTTTATCAAGAGATTGTTTAAGTGATTCTTGAGTTTTCACCAAAGTTCCTTCCTTGATTTCTCACACTACACTTGAGCATCCATAGTTATATCTATCCTAGTAGAGTGTGTAGTGAGAGTTTTGTTAGGTGATCAAGTGTTTAGATCACCAAGATCTTTCTTTGTATTTGAGGAAGCGGGCTAGTGTGCTCGCGGTGTTTTGAGTTCGGGTGCGGACTTGTTGTACGAGGTGCGGCCTCGACGAGCCGGTGGGCTTGTTGGTAAGGACTTGGGAGTCCGAGGGCTTGTAGGTGTTGCGGCACCAAGGAGAGATCCGTGGGATCGTGCATAGTGGAAATCCTTCGTGTGTCGAAGGCGGGGATGTAGAGCAAGTGTGCTCGAACCTCGAAACATACCCTTGTGTTTGCGATTGCTATTCTCTCTCTCTCTCTGTCTCTTTGTCTCTTGTTATATCTTGCATGTTATTTATTGTGTTCATATATATGCATGATATATTCCTTGTGCTCATTTTGATATATTGCTTGGGATTGTGACTAACACTTGTATTAACCAAGAGAGCCAACGCGGCACCTCAACCCATTCAAGGGAATCAAGAGGGGTTAGTCCAGAGCCCTGCAAAGGGAATTCGGCTACACTCTTGTGTTATACATAGTGTTTAGGGTAAAAGTTATTTATTTGGTCAT
The DNA here is from genome assembly GCA_038442645.1 of Agave tequilana. Classification (NCBI taxonomy): domain Eukaryota; kingdom Viridiplantae; phylum Streptophyta; class Magnoliopsida; order Asparagales; family Asparagaceae; genus Agave; species Agave tequilana. The sequence continues at coordinate 5,878 of JAVJIF010014384.1, read as the reverse complement.
CTTAGTTTTATTCCGCATTATTTGGCATTAAGTGACCATTAGATTAGCCATCACCTCATTCACCCCCCCTCTAGGTGAACTTTCAATTGGTATCAGAGCTAGTGCTCTTGATATTGGGTCTAAACAACTAAGAGTTAAAGATCCTCTTTAGGCTAATCACAAGATTTGTACACACACAATGACTTCATGTCACCACCCACCTTGACATTCTTAACATCCAAATTTGGAAGGTTAAGATGTCTTTGTTCCTCAAAGGACTTGGCCTTAGTGTATATCTTGCCACAACTAATAAAGAATATTGCTTAAATGGTAAGAACATGAGGCTAATGCAAAAGCCCTTCATGCTATTAAGTCAACCCTAAATGATGATTATTTATCTAGGGTTTCTAATGTTGAATCGGCTTTTGTAGCTTGGAACATCATCACCTCCCTTGGCGAAAAGGGCCTATACTATGCGGGGAGTGATCGGACGTTGGAAGCGACATCTCCAACGTATGCTATATGGTCCAAGGGGATAACCCCCTTGAGGTAAACTCCGAATCCGATGATGAGGACATGTCATATGATGAGCTCACTTCATTTTGCCAAACAATTCTTGAGAAATATGACATGATTAAAAAGGATAATAAAAATTTGAAAAAGAAATTGCTTGCATGCATATAGAACAAGATTCTTTAAATCTAACATTGCATGTTTAGAAAAGGACAACAACAATTTGAAAAAGAATTTTGATGCCATGATTAATGAAAAGATTCATTAGAAAATAAAATGGCATGCTTAGAAAAAGAAAACAAAGATTTAAAAAATGAGAATGTTTCCTTGCTTACAAAATTGAATGATTTATGTGAAGGGAACAATATTTTGAAAAATAAGATGATTTGGTGGAAAAACAAAAAGAAGTTGTTTTTCAAGAAAATAAATCTTTAAAAAGAAAAATTTGTGAAAAAGAAAAGGAAAATGTTTGTAAAAAGAAAAAGAAAATTGTTCATATATCTCATCATGCTTCTCATGCACACATTGATCAAAATGAGATTAAAAATTTGAAAAATAAAATTGATAATTTGAGCTCATGTGCATTCAATCATACTAGATTGGAATCCTTGTTTCAAAAGAAACAAGTTCCTCATACTCATGCACATTCACATCATGCATATGCTTATGATGCACATCATGCTCACACTCCCACTCATAAGTATGCTAAGGTGTACACATGTACACATTGTGGCCGCAAAGGCCATTTAGCAAAAATTTGTTATGAAAGGTTAAATGTTCTTATTTTTGATAAAAATAAAAATGCTTGGTTTCCTTACAAGACTAACCCCATAGGACCCAAGAAAATATGGGTACCAAAATCCCCACCTTGTGTATTTGATGTAGGTGAGGAATCTCTCAAAACGTGAGAGATTTGGTGCCTTGATGGTGGGTGCATTTGAACTAAAATGACACATACTTGGAGCACCGCTATCAAGGAATTTTGGTGGGTCAACCACCATGCTAGGAGCTTTGGAGTTGGTAACGATTTCTAAACTCCTATTTCATTTATGCACATGCTTTTAATTTCATGTAGCATATTCATATTTTTTTTGGTGCTTCATGTGGCATTTACATGCTTAAATGTAGAATGTGTCAAACTTGCATTTATACATATATGAATAGTGAACTACAATTGACTCATACATATTTGAACTTCATGCTCATTTGTATCCACTATATGCATGTGTATAGGCTAGTTTTGATGATTCGGTCATTTATACTTGTTATGCCTATCTGATCTTACTTCATGTATATGTGTGTTGTAATTCAAATCTAATAAATATACATATATACCCTTGAGTCATTTGCCTTCATGCAATATATATTGGACACTTTTCATATTTGGGATATGTATGCAGATTGTTAGATTGGATAAATCATACATATACCATGAAGATTAGTATTTTAAATAAATAATAAAAAAAATGAAGATTTTTCATGTTTTTGATTGTATTAAAGATTAAAACATGTGTAAAAAAAATGTGATTTATGATCTTTGAGCTTGAATGACTATTTTCATAAGAATGCTATTTACATGATCTTTTGAACACTCATCTTTATGATACAAATATTTTGAGCTTTATAGACCTATGAGTGATTAAATCTTTATGTATTTAGCAATACTTTATGAAAAATATATGATTGTTTTAAGATGAAAAATAAGATTTCATGAGATTCATGCTTCACTTTCTATTTTCATGAAAATACCATTTACATAACCTTTGAACACTCATCTTTTATGATAAAAGATAATTTTTGAGCTTTATGGACTATGAGTGCTTAAACTTGTATGTATTAGTATAATTCATGAATAACATATGATTTCAGTTTTTTTGAAGAATCTTAACTAGTTTTTCAAAAATTATTTATAACTAGTTATTTATTCTTTCAAATTTGGTAGTACTTAGACATAACTATCTTTTAAACCTACCAATTTTTGGTTATGAGTATATACATGATTTACAGTGTTTTAATTTACAATTGTATATTACTATCATTTTGGTTCCTATATATGTATGCCCTAATTTTCAAATTGGTCTTATTATTCACATACATATATATGATTTTCATGTGCTTGCTTTACAATTGATTTACATTCTTAAAGCACAAAAGTTTATGCGAAGTTAAGTTAACACCTATATTAACTATGCATAAGCTTATGGAAATAAAAAGATTTTATTTAAGATTTTTCATTTGGTATCTATATGCTTCAACTTCAAATTTGCTATATAATTACAATTGATATCAATATGTTTGAAACAATAAAAGATTTTGCAATGATACTTGATATCACACATCTTCAAGTGCTATTTTCTTGGTATCAAAATTACAAATTATGATGGTTCAAAATTTGTTTTATTGAGAAAAGTTCAAAATTTTGTTTTGATATAAAGAAAAAAAATTAAAAATGTTTTGTTTTGTATTTCCTATATGCAAGGAGAGCTTAACATCTCTCTTACATATAGATTCATGTTGAGTATATTATAATTGAGGAGCTTGACATCTCTTCTTTATATGATATACGTGTGTAGGGGGAGCTTCACATCTCCTTCTATGCATTACATAGTTGTGTTGTGTGAATTAGGGCTTCACATCCCTCTTTCATGCAATACACATTGTAGGAAGCTAACTTAACGTCTTCCTCTTTATGAATTTATATAGCATATAAATCTTTATCGATTACTTATATTACCCCTTCTTGATCTTTTTGTTTTTTAACAAAAGGGGGAGAAAATTTTGTTTTGATTTGCTTTTACTTTGAACCTTGTTGATGATTGACAAAAAGGGGAGAAGTATTTGTGATATATGCATGATTTCCTTACTTAAGGAGGAGAAGTATTTGTCTTCCTTACTTAAGGTTGTATAAGATTTGTATTATGCATATATATTTTGGTTTGCAAATAATAGGAGAAAAAGATTTGTTTTTGTGTTATCTCCATTCATTTGCATACATGTCATGTGCTTCATTGTCATATCTTTATCATTTATTTGATATGCATGAGTTAAGGGGGAGCTTCTTTGAAGCTTTACTTTAATCCATGCATATATAACTTCATGAGTTTTTATCATCAAAAAGGGGGAGATTGTTGGCCCAAAGGCCTATCACCCTAGTTTTGATGATGATCAACTCATGAAGTTATGTTACTAATGATCTTGTGTTTAATTAGTGACAGATTCCTTATCAAGATCTTAGTAGGTGTGGAGCTTCAACAAAGGATAAAATGTCAAGTTGGAAGCTAGCACCGGTCGATTCACGAGCCTATGCATCAAGACCACATCTAGAGATGAGCTCGGTGGATTGCATGTGGACCAAGTCAAGAAGATGAGAAGACTTCAAGGGAAGACTTCAAGAAGATGAAGACTTGTGTCTAGGTATAAGATTTTGTTTTTGTTTTAGTTAAAATGTAAAGGATAGAATAGTTGGTGGATTGCTCAAGTCATATCACACACACACTCTTGATAGAATTGTTTTCATGATAAAATTTCATTTCATAAAGATTTTCTTGTTAAGAAAAGATTTTCATTGTGACAAAATTCTATTTGGTTCTTGGTATTTCAAGTTACATATCTTATATCCAAAACCATGCTTAGAGCCTATTGTCAAAAACTAGATATTACATCTTAATCGTGTAGTGGATCATTATCCATACACACTATGCTTTAAAGTATATCTTATTTTTGTATTTGATGAAAATTTGAAAAAACATGTTGTTTTAGAAAAACAGTTTTTATTATGAGCCAATATTTCCAAGTTACAAAAATAGTCAAATCTTGAATAACATGCCTTGATTTTGTGCAAGCATGTTTCTATATCATAAAACTATTTTTTGTAGAATTTATATGTATTTTGGGGATTTTATAAAAAGATTTATACCAGTTTTTCAGACCAGAACTGGCCTGACAGGCTGGTCCGGTCGACCGGGCGGTCGACCGCACCAAGGGCCGGTCGACCCACGGTCGACCGGACGTGCACAGACGTGCACGCCTGTGTGCACTGGAGAACGGTCGACCGTGCCGGTCGACCGCTTCAGAGAATCTGCTCTCTGGAAATCCCGGTCGACCGCACCGGTCGACCGACAGAGAAGTAATTCTCTGCTCCAGGTGCTCGGTCGACCCGGCCGGTCGACCGGAGGCTCCAACGGTCGGATTCTTGACCGTTGGCGGTCGACCGGACCGGTCGACCGGCAGTACTGACAGATTCCAACGGCTAGTTTCTGGCAGCCTATAAATTGGGGTTTTTGTCATTGTTTGAAGACAAGATTTTAGGAGAGCTTTTGTCCAGTTATTTCCATTCTTTTAGCAGAGTTTTCTCCACAAATATAGTGCCAATATTTCCTATCAAAATGGATTTTATCAGAGATTGTTTAAGTGATTCTTTGAGTTTTTCACCAAAGTTCCTTCCTTGATTTCTCACACTACACTTGAGCATCCATAGTTATTCTCACACTACACTTGAGCATCCATAGTTTATATCTATCCTATAGGAGTGTTGTAGTGAGAGTTTTGTTAGGTGATCAAGTGTTTAGATCACCAAGATCTTTCTTTGTATTTGAGGAAGCGGGCTAGTGTGTGCTCGCGGTGTTTTGAGTTCGGGTGCGGACTTGTTGTACGAGGTGCGGCCTCGACGAGCCGGTGGGCTTGTGGTGTGTAAGGGACTTGGGAGTCCGAGGGCTTGTAGGTGTTGCGGCACCAAGGAGAGATCCGTTGGGATCGTGCATAGTGGAAATCCTTCGTGTGTCGAAGGCGGGGATGTAGAGCAAGTGTGCTCGAACTTCGAAACATACCCTTGTGTTTGCGATTGCTATTCTCTCTCTCTCTCTTTGTCTCTTGTTATATCTTGCATGTTATTTATTGTGTTCATCTATATGCATGATATATTCCTTGTGCTCATTTTGATATATTGCTTGGGATTGTGACTAACACTTGTATTCAACCAAGAGAGCCAACGCGGCACCTCAACCCATTCAAGGGGAATCAAGAGGGGTTTTAGTCCAGAGCCCTGCAAAGGGAATTCGGCTACACTCTTGTGTTATACATAGTGTTTAGGGTAAAAGTTATTTATTGGTCATCTTAGTTTTAATTCCGCATTATTTGGCATTAAGTGACCATTAGATTAGCCATCACCTATTCACCCCCCTCTAGGTGAACTTTCACTAACATGCACAAGTCATTACTTGTGCAAGTCGTGTAAAAAACGGTCGATCGCTCAGTCGATCAATGTGCACAAGCCTTACTTGTGCAAGTCGTGCAAAAGCGGTCGACCGCTCGATCGACCAACAGAGTAAATAGCTCTATCCGGTCGACCGGCTAAAGGCCAAAATTGAAGTAAAGAAAATGTTTTGAA